>PVJN01008261.1:0-65931 GCA_004026805.1 Lasiurus borealis
CCTCACCTGAGGATATTTTCCCATTGATTTTGAGAAAGAGTGGAAGGGAAGGGGACAGTCAGAGAGAGAGAAGCAGCTATGTCAGAGACACTTCTACTGGTTGCCTCCTGCATGTGCCCTGACCAAGGCTGTGGATCTAGCCTGAAACTAAGGTATGTGTCCTTGACCCGAATTGAACCCTGGACCCTTCAGTCTGTGGGCTGATGCCATATCCACTGAGCAAAACTATCTAGGACTGGAGTACTTTTATAAGTGCTTATAGGTTTCCCTTTTTTGAGGAGCTGATGTGAGCAGGTAGTTCTAATTTAAAAAAACACAAACATCCTAATAATAATTCTTGATGTTTATATAGCACTTTATTATTTATTCCATTTGATGCTTTTGTTAATATTATGAAAGAAGAAGACCAGGTATGATTATTCATATTTTATTGGTAAACAAACTAAAGCTCAGAGAAGAAGCAACTTCAACAGGTTTCTGTAATGGATAAAAGGGTTAATTCACACTATATTTGTTCATCGCTCTTTATACAGTAACTAGAGGCCTGATGAACAAAATTCACGCATGGGTGGGGTCCTTAGGCTTGGCTGGCGATCAAAGCCAATCAGGTTCCCACCTCCCCTCCTCCCTGCCTCCTCACCTCCCCCCTCCTTCTTCTTTGGCTGCCCACATTTGATGCCACCCACCTCCAGTTCCCCATCCTAGCCCAGGCCCCAGCTCTGATTGGGCAAGCAGGGCCTGCTGGCCAGGAGGAGGGGCAATTTGCCATTCAGGGCCTGCTAGCCTGGAAGAAAGACAAAGGGAGGGACCCAGGAGGTTGACCAGTGGCCCCAAGGATGGAGCCAGATCTCAGCCCCCTTGGGAAAGGGGTCATGTCCAGTGCCACGCACCCCTGCTTACCTTTCCCAGCCTGGGGGACTGGCCCCAGTTAGGTGATCAGGGTCTGCTGGCGGGGGTGGGGGGGAAAGAAACTGGGAGGTTGGCCAGCAGGCCCCATTGGTGATCGGGGCCTGTGGCATTGGGGCAGCTCCTGAGTTGAACGTCTGCTCCTTAGTGGTCAGTTCTTGTCATAGCAATTGGTCATTTCAGTCGTTCCGTTGTAAAAGTCCCCTATGATTTTATATAAATAGATGTGATATCTTTTATTTTTTAATTATTATTGAATTTTTTGGTGGTAAGTTTCTCATCTGGCAAGCAAGACCCTCAAGAGATACTTGACATGATTGAAAATGATCAGAAACTTCCCATCCTGACTGAGAATTACAAGACTGCTTAAGTCCTGCCTCTTTGCTTTTGCTTGAATACTCCTCTATCTTCTCTCAAAATCCAGGTCATTATCTTTTTGTGCTGGCCTTAAAATTCTCTTTCTTCAAGAAAACTCAGACTTTGTGTACCTTGGGCTACTCAGATCATTACTCATTTCTTGCTGTTTCTTATATTCCCTTTATATCCATATTTCCATTCTAAACCAATCCAGGGCAGACACTATGGATGAAAAATGTCAAGGGCCTGGCATACTGGGGTTTCCTAGTTTTCCAGTATGGCATGAGAGAAGTCTGACAGACTAAACTAGTTCAGACGTAATTCCTCCATTAATTAGAATGTGATCCTAGATTTACAGTTATTTGACCTTCTGTTGCCTATTTCTCATCTGTAATAGCTAATACTTGTTAAATGCTTACTAGATGTCAGATACTTTACATATATTCTTTATTCCTTACAGTAAATTTGCATGGTAGGTATTAGTTTTCCTCTTATTACAAATGAGGCAACTGTCATTCAAAAAGTTAAATGGTGTATCTAAGATTACACAGCAAATAATAGAACCCAGATTTGAAGCCAGGTCTTTCTAAATAGAAATCCCACACTTTCCCCAAAATAACAAATAGCATCAAATAATACAGAGTTGTAATTAGGAACAAGCAAAATGAGGCTTGCAAATGGCCTAGCACTGTGCCATGTTTATTTATACTTTACTCCTTTTCTTTATCATTGTGTCCTTCTATCACAATTCACAATATTAGAAGCCTCTTTAAGGTATAGCCTGGTGAACAAAGCTGTTGCTGTTCAATGCTCTTTCATTTTCTTGCCTTAATAGACTTTTTAGCAATAGCATATCATCTGACAATTACAGGTAGGACTTAGTTCCCTAGCAAATTAAGCATGAATGGCCACATTTCACCAATTCTGAAGTGCATACTTTTCACATTTTAGTAGCTCTGACATCAAGATGCACATTACAATAGATGGTGTCTTGCAATTACAATTGCAGTGTTTTGTCTTTTTTAGTGGCACATAGAATAATAGCATATCATAGAATGCTGGTATTTCTTAGAGTCAATGAAATATGACATACACAAATCAAAACATTATAGGTATGTGAATTGTTTTATGGAATCTAGTATCTTTTCAGAAGATGTAAAGAATTATAAAGTTACATGTCAAATTATTCTATTGATGAGAAAACTGACACCTAAAAAAGGGGATGTGACTTTTCTAAGTTCAATGTGGCAGAGCCAAGACTAGAATGTAACTTTCCTAATTTCTTTTTTTTAAGATCTCCCACACCAACAGTCATGAAATCAGATGTTTTATTTTTTTTTTAATTTGTTTTGAAAATTTTTATTGGTTTTTAGAGAGAGGGGAAGAGATAGAAACATTGATGAGAAATATCATCAATTATCTTCTTCTTGCATGCCTCCTGCTGGGGATTGAGCCTACAACCCGGGCATGTGCCCAGACTGGGAATTGAACCATGACCTCTTGGTTCATGGGTTGATGCTCAACCATTGAACCACACCAGCCGAGCTTAATTTCTATTATGCCACATTTTCCCTCCTTGTTTGACTCCTGGAGAAGTTGCATCTTGATTCTGTTGTATTCTCTTTCTCTGACCACTAAGAAATATGTTAAATCATATTGGTTTTATATGCACATATCCCATATTGACTCTGAATTATAAATGCAGGGTGGCTTTGAACACTCTGAATGAATGCGTTCTTAATGATTCTCACAAAGAGAGGTGTCTATCTCTTCTTCTGAGCATTGGTGAATTTCATTCTTCCCTTTCCCTACTTATTAACACTCTTTAATTTGCTTCTTGTGTTTGAATTAAATTTATTACTCACCTATTATATTATTTCATTTGAATAAGTGGTTTATTTCAGTCCATCTCAAATGGACATTTATCATTTACAAATTTTCTTCATAAAGTACCAAGGGTATACATACAGTAAGTAGCATAATAACAGACAGGAAATCAATAATCCACTTTTATTTTTGATATGTTTGTTTTTCAACTCCCTCAGCTCTGTTTAAAACTATCTGAATCTAGTAGGTGTTCAGTGAACTCTTACCAAAAAAAAAAAAAAAAAAAAGCTGGGATGAGCAGTGGATCTATAGCTCATCTCTCTCTCCCTGCTAAATCAACAATAGGAAGCAATGCCTAGCATAGTGCCTGGCACATTCTAGGCAGTCAACAAATGATAATTCCTTTCTTTCATTTTCTAAACAACTGTATCCATATAAGAGTTTATCGCTGCAGGCTCAGGCCTTGATATTGGCTTCTACCTTAATGGGGCCTCTGTAAGCTCTTGGTTAGACACTTTATGTATATACTAGGGGCCCAATGCATGAATTTGTGCACCTTGAAAGGAACTATGGGCCACAAGCAGTGTTGGGCATAAGGACAGGTTTTAGGTCATTCTCCAAGCCCCTGTCCAGACCCACCTGCCTCAGACCCTGGTCCCCTGTCTGCAGGTAGCCCTGCTCCTGCCACCACTACTCCCATGTGCTGACAGTGTTGGCCTGCTCACACTCATTGATGGCATGGAGCAATTGGGGCCAGTGCCAGCAGTGGACGTGAGTGGGGCCATCGCTGGCAGTGGGTAAGAGAGGCAGCTGCTGGATCACCCCTCAGGAGCAGGGGGAGGTGGAGAAGCCCTTAGGGTTGATCAGGGCCGGCAGCTACTGCTCTCACCTGCTGACAGTGTTGAGCAGTTGGGGCCAACACTGGGTGCAGGCAGCAGGTGCAAACACCAGTAACCACCATAGGCTCGCCCTGATGTCAGTGACTGACATCCTGCATTGGTCTGGTGCTTCCACTCACCTGCTCCAACATCCCACCACAAATGATGCCTACCATGTTCTGTGCTCTGCTGCTGTTGCCTACCATGTTCCATGTGTACTTCCTGGTGGTCAGTGCATGGCATAATGACCAGTTGTTCAGTTGTTCTGTTGTTCCGCTGTTTGGTCTACTTGTATATTAGGGTTTTATATATATAAATTAGATTTATACCTTAGCAACTTATAGAGCATTACAATAGTAAGAAAATATAAGTAATCTCATCTGATCCAATGTCCTTATTGTGAGGGTCCATGTTGTGGGTATTTATATCTTGATAAAATTAGCCCATTCCCTTTGATGTCAGTTATTCAGCAATTAGAACCTCCTCCCAAACTATATGAAATTCCAAATGTTTCTAAACTTCCTAACTTATAAGACATGG
This sequence comes from Lasiurus borealis, assembly GCA_004026805.1. NCBI lineage: Eukaryota > Metazoa > Chordata > Mammalia > Chiroptera > Vespertilionidae > Lasiurus > Lasiurus borealis. The sequence goes on from PVJN01008261.1 coordinate 4,509, forward strand.
TCAGTCTTTTTTCCAAACATAGGCTGACTGTCTGGTGCCAGTGTGATACAGAAGAAAGAAAATAGGCTTTGCCCTTAAGAACTGTATACCTTTGAAGAAGGTAGGTTAGCTTTCTTAGTATCCATTCCCTACTCTGAAAAATTGGAATGATAATACCTTTCTCTTGGGGTTGTTATTAGCTCACATTCATAAAACAAATCGTAGTGCTAATAATAAACGCAGGTTGTCTCCCCATATCTTTCCTCTTAAATTCCAAGCTTTTCTGATTTCAAGATGTTTAGCTTTTTATCTATCATTGTGTGTTGGTCTAAAGCCTTGATCATACTGATTTGGAATCTTATTTAGGGATTTATACTCTCTTGCTTTCTGCCAGGTCATTGCAAAGGGCTGATTGTACTGAGGGTAAAAACTCTTAAAGTATTCTTAATAAGTGAGATGTGCTATTTTTAGTGCTGTAGTGATGTGGAGGGTGAGAGTTAAGGATGTGGGTAGGAAATAATAGACTCCTAAAAAAGCATTATTGTAACCAAGATATAATCACATTCAAAGACATCTGTTTGCCTATTTTTCCATTTGTTACTTCATAGATGTGAGATAGCAGTTGTCAAACTGATATGAGGAGGCCTAGGGGTCCCTGAGTCCCTTTCAGGAGATCTGCAATGTCTTTCCCTTCCACTTATATATTTGTGTAAGGTTATATTTTCTTCATATACTTCAGCCAAACAACTGACTGAATGCAAAAGCATATGTGAGAATCTTATTGTCTTCTATTAAGTCATACATATAAGAGAGTTGCAAAAATGTAAAACAATGACATTCTCCTCACTATTTTTTATTTTAAAAATATAGTCACCTTTCATGAAATGTTATTTATGTTAATATGTAATAGGTTTATTATTGTTTAAGTTCATTAAAATAAATATATTTTAAATTTCACAGTTTTAATTTATAATATGCTAAATACTGAGAGTTATAACTCATATAAACAAATAAGCTTTTTGGAGTCCTGAATAGTTTTTAAGAGTATAAAAAAGTTCTGAGACCAAAATATTAAGAACTGCAGGTCTAGATTAAATAAATTAGATTACAAATAATAGTTACTTTGTAAATTCCTCTATACTAAAAATCAGTGAATTGCTGTTCATAGGTGAACTACAAACTTCCTCTTGTTTTCATAAAGTTTTATTGGAGCACAGCATGCCCATTTGTTATATATTGTCTATGGCTGATTCAGTCCTATAATGACAGAGTTGAATAATTTAGAAAGAGACTGTATGAGTCAAAAAGCATAAATATTTACTATGATTATTTATAGAAAAAATTCATTGATTCTACTCTATAGTATAGAATCTCTGTGTACAGTTTTTAAAAAGAAATGTATTTCTCTTCTTTGATTCACTCAAGTATTTTTTTTTACCTATACATATCAAATCAATCTTGGTAATCAATGAAGAGACAGATAATATAGGTATATTGCACTAAATCAATAAATATTTACTGATAATCTGTGTTTAAGATACTGTGCTGAGTATTGGGGATATACTAGTAATGTTAAACAAGTAGACATTGATATTTTATCCTCACGAAAAAGATCTCTTGTTTACTTGGGCTCATTTTTGCTTTGTTTCTTAATGTTAATTATACTCCTATCTTGAATATATTGTGGCTTTATGAATCTTTGTCTAGGGTAGAGACACCATCTGTCAGAAATATGCAGATATTCTGATTGATTGTGGCCACTGGAATGGAAGTCTATGAGCTACTAAATTTCTATTTAGAAGATGTGTTACATTTGAAGTTAGTGTGGAAGAGGTAGATTCAACAGTATCCATTTATTAATTCAACAAAAACTTATTAAAAACATTTTACATACTAGACTCTGTGCTTTTATATGACTCCCATCCTCTTATTTACTGAATAATTAGCGTGCACCGTGCCATGATTAGAAAAGGGAGGAAGGGATTATTATTATTATATTGGGACCAGAGGCCCGTTGCAGGAAAATTCCTGCAAGAGTAGGGCTTCCTGTGGCAGTCTCCACCACCCTGCCTGCTTCCCTCTTTTCTCCGCCATCCTGCTTGCTGGTTTATCTGCAGCTTTGCTCCCTTCTGCAGCACTTGGCTTCCTTCTACACTGTCTTCAGTCTTTGCTCTGCACCTGGATATACAAATTAACCACCATCTTGGTTGGGTTAATTTACATACTCACGCCTGATTGGCTTGTAGGTGTGGTTTGTGAGCATAGTGGTGGTACAGTCAATTTTCATGTTTCTCTTTTATTAGATAGGATACTATTATTTCTGAATTCTAGGCTTTCAATGAGTTGTATAGATGGTTGTGGAGAAAATATTGCTAACTTTATAATTATTTTTTGCTCAGTGCTCAGAATATGATGGCAATGATTTTACCTCATATCTCTTTTCTTGAATTTCAAAAGTGAAAGTCAGTTACAAGAAAAATCATATTCCCAGAAAAGTTTAGAGTTAGAAGATAATTAGCTTATTCAAATTTGAAATTAAGTGGTTTGCCTAAGATAATACACCTAGTTTGTGGAGAACTTGGAACTAGACATGAGCTTTTTCCACTAAACCACACTGTTTACTTTCTTTTCCAAAATGTTTACTGTGAAAGAGACACATAATCTACTGTCTTGTCAGGACAAAAACATGAAATTAAAATCCATCCATGATGAGATCATGTCTCTGAGTGTTCAAAATAATTTTTTAGTATAATCATTCATAGAGTGAGTAAATCCCCAAAGCAGTGACAAGGAGAGGCAAAAATAAGCATTGTTTTATGGAATGGGATAATTGACAGGAGGAAGGTGAGGCAAGAGTCAAATTACTAAGAAATAAATGGGTACATGACCGGAAAACCAACAAACAATAACACTGTCTTTCTGTGTTTGTAACAAAAGAGCTGATTCAAATTGTGACTCAAGGAAATACCTTACCATCTTTAAGCTTCAGGTTTCCTATATGTAAAAATGCCTACCCCATAAAACTGTTCTAAGGGTTACAGATGATAATTGCAAAACATTTAACTCAGTTCCTGACATAGAGTAAGCATTCAATTAAAAGTATTATCACTAGAGTGAATTAATTTTGCTGTGATCACTTTTAATTATCCAAATTTAATTAGCTTTATACATAATGATAGCAGTCTGGCAATTCTGGTATTCCAAGATTGCCCACATCTTATTTTTCAAATGTCAAATCCTTGAATCTTTATGAAGGTGTTTCAAGGAACCCTGAGGAAAAAGTACAGACAAATTGATTCAATGATGTAGTCTCATTGACAAATTGATGTAAATTGGTCTTTTGGCTTTTATGTAAAAAATAATAATTTATAAAGGAATTTATAAGTAGCATGTCATCTCCATGCTTCCTACTTGAGGAATATCATCACAATATTATCTTTTTTTTGCTTCATAGAGTAAGAATTTTTTATTTGTGCTGCTGGTCACAAACAAATGTGGGTTGAGGAGGGGAATTTTGGATTAGTCTTTTAGAAACTAATATTTTTTTGCTCATCTCATACTTTAAGGTTTGCATATAAAACCTGCTCTACTAAGCAATCTTTACTCACCTGATCAAAATCCAGAGACACATTTATGGTGACCCCTGACAATTGGATAGGAAATAATCCAGTTTCCTCTAGTTTCAGGACCATTGATATTCTAACGAACATTTATTGAGTACCTACTAAATGTATAGCACTGTGCTGAGCAGTGGGAAATCACACTCTAGCTGTTGTCCTTAAAAAATCCATTAATTTAGTCACTCAAAAATATCAAAGGCATGTTGATCACCTGCAATGTGCGACAAGCAGGATATATAATAGAAAACAAGATGAATCTGGTTCAGTCAGCCAGGAGGTTGCAGCCTAATGAGAGAGACCAATTTAGTCAAACACGTTTGTAATTATAAACAGTGGTACCTGCTTTGAGAAAAGAGTTCTCTCCTGAAAGGAGATAGGAAAGAAGCCAATAACATTTGAGGAACTGAGTTTTGACTTAAGATTTGATGGATGGGTGAGTGTTAACTAGATATAAGTAAGAAAGGCAGTGACAGAAGAATGAATTATAGCATATCTGAAGAGCTAAAGGATCAATGTGGATGAAAATCAGAGATTAAGGGAGAAAATGCTATGAAATCAGGCAAGAGATATGGGCATGAGTTGGGTCATATAGGCTCTTGTAGGCCATGGGAAAAAGTTTGGATTTTGTTTTTAAAGTACAGAAAAATTTTTAAGAATTTTAAGAATTTTAAGCAATGAAGCTGTATAATTTGATCAGGGGGACCACTTTGTAAAGTACATGATTGTCTAACCACTATGCTGTACATCTGAAACTAATACAGAATAATATTGAAAGTAAACTATAGTTAAAAATGTAAAATTAAAAACAGGTATAAAAATATAAAAAAATATGTAATTTTCGATACTGAATAGAGCGGTTGATCTGTTTCGAACTAATGTGCAAGGAAGGATACCAAAGATCCTACTCAATGAGTTAGGACAAAAAATGATAGTGATTTCAACTAGGGTTATAATAACGGTGGTAGAGAGCAGGGGATGGATTTGTTTCAGATAATCCCTCTATGCCACTATCTGACCTAGGCTGTCCTTTTTCAAATACTACTAATATGTTTTCTCATCAAGGAATCCCCTACTAAGTCCACCTGGCTTAATAGTTCCCAACCTGAGGACGTGTTTCTATTTCTTGATGTTACTATGTCTGTGATACTTTAGTAATACCTTCTATCTTTTCAGTACTCTGATGTTTCTTTTTATATTAAATTCTCTTCTAATGGATTCATTGAGTCAATAAAATAAACAATTGCTCTGAATTTTAATGAAGCATTAAAAAATGTAACCACATATGTTAAGACTAGTAACTCTAAAGTTGTCACTATAGGTGTTCTGATCCCACTAATTATAATTTAAATATTTTATTCTATTTTTTATTTATTGATTTGAGAGAGAGAGAGGAAGAGAGAGAGGAAGAGACACACACACAGAGAAACATTAATTTTTTGTTCCACTTGTTTATGCATTCATTGTTTGCTTCTTGTATGTGCCCTGACTGTGGATCAGACCTAACCAACTGAGTTATCCAACCAGGGCTCCACTAGTTGTAATTTAAGGGAAAAAGGTTAAAAATCTAAAATGGCAAAATCAGATCTGATATTCATAGATTTTAGATCTGGTAGAGAAATATAATCCAGTTCTCACGACTTTACAAAATTTTTTTAAGTTGAAAAAAATGCCAGAGATCCAGAGATGTTAATTGACTTGTCAAACATAGTTTACAGAGGCAATACAATTACTCCATTTTTTTTCTTTAAACTGAGAGTGACTATGATAGTTAAGTTAAAATATACATTATAATGAGAATATAATCATTTTTAATACAATATATTGATTGTATACATCAACATTTTCTAAAAATGTAGTTTATATTGAAACATATTAAAAAAAAACCCTTAGTTAGTAGGTGAGAGACCACAATGGAAAAAAACACACACACCAGGGTCAGATATAAAATGGAGCCAACAATGGAGTTAATAAAAATACTACACACCTATGAGTCCTTACACAATGGCAGTGGGTGGCCTGTGTAACAGTGGGGAACTATAACCCACCCCAACATTGTTTTGAGATTGTTTCTGCAGATTCTAACTCAGACTAGTATGTAGCTTTTAGGTAAAGAGCATGTTTTAAAAAAATCCTAAGAACTAACTTCAGAAGATACAAACTCTGACCTTCAGTCCTCCCAGCTCTAGGAGTATTGCTGACCTTCAATGGTAAAACCAGGATGACATAGAACTAGAATGATGAAGGCCAAGATGACGCACACCAGACCCCTACTTGATGAGTTTCTAGATCCTTATCGAAATGAACTGTGCTCGCCTGCACGTAGAGAACTTTTCCCCTTGATTTACTTGAGCTCCTTTGCTTCCCCCTCCTTATAAAAACCTTTTTATGCACTGAGATGGGCTTTGCAACAAGAGTCCCCCATCTCCTCAGGTGAGCTGCCCTTGAATAAACCTCTTTTCTTTTTCACCAGCATCTGTCTCGTGAGTTTGGTTTTTGTGGTGGCAAGCAGTTGGACTTGGGTTATAGTCACAAATGCATCTTCAACTCTAAGCTTTCTAAATCTTTTCTCAAAGAAGGAAAATCTCAACTGGATCAGCTGCATCAATGATTCTCAATCTGGCTGTGCATTACAATCACCTGGGATAGCTAGAATGTTGATTCCCAGGCCCAAATTAGACAAGTCGTATCAGAACCATTGGGGGTTGTGTCCAACATTCAGTATTTAAAAACATCTCCCTAGGTAGTTCTAATGTGTAGTCAGGATTGAAAGCTATTGAGATATTTGATCCAGGGTGACCCACCATCACTTGCTTGTAAAATAAATATAAACAAGCAAAATCTAACTAATGTTCCCAGAGGAAGCACCACTATTCCTGATAAAAAGATGAGGGGGGAATATAATACCCTCTTAAAAAGAAACTGAATAATGGGGGAAAAAGGAAGTAAGTAAGAAAGAGCCCAATGTCTTTACAAAATACATATAAACCTTTATAAATATGTGTTGTTTTTTTTTGCACTTAGCTTTTAATAGAGGTTGGGTGGTAGCTATTTCAAATTACCAAGTAAGTAGATGATTACATGACAGTTTAGTGTTGGCATTCTTTTGTGAAATTTGGCAGCCAAAATGACATGTGCGCAATAAGAAGGCCATCATCAGGTCCTGGCCTAATTATTGTGTTTTCCCTTTGTGTGCTGATGGATTTGCTCTGGGCCACCCACATTCAGATCCTGCTATGGCTAGTGATACATATTTGTAAGACAGCTCACCCAGAGCTATGCTTATAGTCTGTGAATCTAAGGGAAACTAACTATACATAATAGCTAAAAGCATGGTCTTTGAATTACATATGTCTCCTTTTCCCCCACTGACCTCTCCTCTGTCATTCCCACCGCCCTCCTCCCCTAGCACATTCCCTCACCTTCCTACTGTCTGTGTCCATGGGTTATGCTTATATGCATGCATACAAGTCCTATGGTTGATCTCTCACCCCTTTCCTTCCCTCTGAGGTTGGGTGGTTTGTTTGATGCTTCTATGTCTCTGGATCCACTTTAGAAGTCCAATGCGCTATCCATTGCACCACAGAGCCTAACTAGATCCACTCTATTCATCAGTTTATGTTGTTCATTATATTCCACAAATGAAGGAGATCATGTGAAATTTATCTTTCTCCAACTGGTTTATTTCACTTAGCATAATGCTTTTCAGTTCCATCCATGCTGTGGCAAATGGTAAGAATTCCTTTTTTATAGTAGCATAGTATTCCATTATGTAGATGTACTACAGTTTTCTAATCCACTCATCTGCTGACGGGCACCTAGGCTGTTTCCAAATTGTGCTGCTATGAACATAGGGGTGCATAGATCTTTTCTGACTGGTGTTTCTAGTTTCTTAGCATATATTCCTAAGAGTGGGATTGTTGGGTCAAATGGGAGTTCCATTTTTAGTTTTTTGAGGAAACTCCATACTATTTTCCACAGTGGGTGCAACAGCCTGCATTCCCACCAGCAGGGATCCTTAGTTTCCTTATCTCTAAAACCTGATAATAATAGTACCTACTCTATAGGTTGTTGTAAGGACGAAATGAAATGTGAATAATTTTTCGGTCATATAATATATTCTCAATTAATATCAACAACTTAAAAAATTATGTGTTGATTAGGCAAAAATCAAATCTTATATTAATCCACTCTAACTAATTGAACTAATCACATGACTAGGTAAGCATTCTGGCTAAAGTTCTTTTATTATCTTAGGGTGGAAACCTTTCCAAAGTCATGTACACCAACCTTGTGTTTTGAAATAAGCAAATTTCAGCAAGTATTCCATTTTGAATAGTGTTTTGTTTTTTACCAAAATACACATTTTTTTCTCAGTTCATTCATGACCTACTATTTTGTTCTAGTCTTTTCCTGGATGCTGATCCTTGGACTTGTGTGTGTGTGTGTGTGTGTGTGTGTGTGTGTGTATGTTTTCAGTACTTTGAACTTATCAGTCTTGTGTGCCTCTGATTCAGTGCCAGAGCTCTTAAAGAACTGTGGCTCATAAGATAACCTGATTAGACTTAAGCCTTTTCTAACTGAAGCTAGTGGTATAGCAGGCCCACAACAGATGGTCCACACTATCCTCCTTTAAGGGAGATTTAATACTGAAGCAAGGTGGGTAACTGGAATATGTGAGAATATCAATCTTGAACATGTAACAAGGTTGAAAATAGCCCCATCTTATAGGTTCACTGAGTATGTTTTCTAATAGTATGTTACATAACATAGTTCAGAAGTTAATTCATTTAGACTGACTTAAGTGAATCTGTGCTGCTAAGTTATCTGTTGATCTAAAACAAAGTTGTTGTTTTTTAAATTTTCTTTTTTTTCCCTGAAGGGTGCATTTATTTTTTTTCCATCTTTATTAAGACACTAAAGGCCCAGTGCACAAAATTCTTGCACAGGGTAGGGGTTTACTTCAGCCCAGTCTGCTCCCTCTACATTATGGGACCCCTTGAGGGATGTCAGACTACCTGGATCGGGCCTAAATGGGTAGTTGGATATCCTTCTCATAATCCAGGACTGCTGGCTCCCAACTGCTCACCTGCCTGCCTTCCTGATTGCTCCTAACTGCTTTTGTCTGCCAGCCTGATAACCCCCTAACCATTCCCCTGCCAGTCTTATTGATGGCTAACTACTCCCCTGCCAGCCTGTTTGTCCCTGACTGCCCTCCCCTGTGGACCTGGTCACCCCTAACTGCTCTCTGCTGCAGGCCTGTCCTCCTTCCCCCGCAACTGTCCTTCCATGCAGGCCCAGTCACCCTCCCCTGCAAACCTGGTCACCCCTAACTGCCTTCCCTTACAGGCCTGGGTAGCCCCCAACTGCCCTTCCCTGCAGGCCCAGTCACCCCCAACTCCCCTCCTCTGCTGGCTGGTCACCCCTAATTGCCCTCCCCTGCAGGAATGGTCCCTCCCAACTGCCCTCCCTGCTGGCCTCATCACCCACAACTGCTCTTCCTTGCAGGCCTGGTCCCTGCCTACTGCCCTCCCTGCTGGGCATCTTGTGGTGGCCATCTTGTGTCCACATGAGGGCAGTATCTTTTGACCACATGGGGGCAGTCATCTTGTGTGTTGGAGTGGTCAATCTGTATATTACTCTTTTATTAGATAGGATAGAGGCCTGGTGCGGGGATGGGGGCCAGCTGGTTTTCCCTGAAGGATGACTTGGATCAGGGTGGGTGTTCCCTTGGGGCATGGGGTGGCCTGGGCAGGGGTCCTGTGGTGGTTTGCAGGTTGGCCATGCCCCGCCAGTGACCCAAGAGGATGCCCTCATGTCTGAAATTCATTTGTCTTCTACAATTTAAACTTTGGAACCTGGAACAGATCCAAGCCTTCTGCTTGCACAGCCATTGAAACTTTGTTGCCTTAAGTGGAGGCCTGGGCCTGCCAAGGTTTGTGGAATACTTGGCTTCCTCCATTGCCAGGGGCAACCCAAGCCTCCCTCCTACTTTCTCTGGGGCCATAGTCATCTTGGTTTTGGGTTAATTTGCATACTCACTCTGATTGGCGGGTAGGCATGTCTGGTGTGTGTAGCGGAAGCACGGTCAATTTCCATATTACTCTTTCATTAGATAGGATAGTTGACATATAACACTGTAGAAGTTTAAGGTGTAAAACATACTGATTTATACATTTATATATTGCAAAATGATTACCATTATAGTCTTAGCTGACAACTCCATCATATCACATTTTTACTATTTTTTTTTTTGTGGCAAGAGCATCTAAAATCTACTCTCTTAGCAACTTTCAAGAATATAATATATTACTGTTAACTCTAATCACCATGCTTTATACTGGATCAAATTCCCAGAACTGTTTTCATCTTATAACTGGGATTTTGTACCTTTGACCAACATCTCTCCATTTCCCCACCTCAGCCTCTGACTACCAGCACTCTATAATCTGTTTCTATGAGTTTGGCTCTTTCAGATTCAACATGTAAGTAAAATCATGTAGTATTTGTCTTTCTTTTTCTGACTTATTTCACTTACGATAATGCTCATACGTTCCACCCATGCTGTTGCAAATGGCACTTACATAAATCTCTTTTTTATGGTTGAATTATCTATCTATCTATCTATCTATCTATCTATCTATCTATCTATCTATCTACCATCTATTTATTTATCTTATCCCTTCAGATGTTGATGAACACTCGCATTGTTTCATTCTTTTAAAAATTTTTATTTATTTTTAATTTTCAATTATAATTTACGTTTATTATCATTTTGTATTTCAGGTGTATAGCATATACTCTACAAAGTGTTCCCCTGATATTTACAATACCTACCTGGTATTATACATAGTTATTATAATTTATTGACTATGTTCTCTATGCTATACAGTACTTTACATTCCCATGACTATTTTGGACTTTTCAATATGTACTTCTTAATTTCTTCACCTTTTTCATCCAGTTCCCCAAACTGCCTTCTCTCGGCCAACCATCAGTCTGTTCTCTGTGTCTATTAGTCTGTTTCTGTTTTGTTTGCTCATTTATATTGATTTTAGATTCCACATATAAATGAAATCATTTGGCATTTGTCTTTCTCTGATTGACTTATTTCACTTAGTGTAATACTTTCTAGGCCCATCCATGTTGTCACGAATGGTAAGGTTTTATTCTTTTTTTTTACATGGCCAAGCAATATTCCATTGTATATATGTACCACCACATTTTTATCCATGGTGTATTGATGGGGACTTCGATTGCTTCTATATCTTGGTATTGTAAATAATGTAGCAATGAACATAAGGGAAGATATATTCTTTTGAATTAGTGTTTTGGGTTACTTTAGATATATACCCAAAAGTGGAATGGCTGGGTCATAAGGTACTTTCATTTATAATTTTTTGAGGAGCCTATACTGTTTTCCCTAGTAGCACTACCAATCTGCAATCCCACTAACAGTGCACAAGGGTTCCCTTTTCTCCACATCCATGTCAACACTTGTTGTTTGCTGATTTATTATTGATAGCTATTTTGACAGGTGTGAGGTGATATTCATTGTGGTTTTAATTTGCATTTCTCTGATGAGTAATAACATTGGGCATCTTTTCATATGTCCATTGGCCACCTATATATTCTCAATGTCTGTATAGGTCTTTTGCCCACTTTTTTTAAAAAATGGAATCCTATTGATTATTTATTTATTTATTTATTTATTTATTTATTTATTTATTTATTTATGTTTGTTTGTTTCCCTGGCCCTAGAACAGTGGTTGAAAAACGGAAGCTCTGTTGACTAATGAGTTTGCCGACCACTGCCCTAGAAGATAAGTCAGAAAAGAAAAATATTGCTATGAGAAATATAAGAGAATTTACTGCTTAGGTTTTCTTCTAGGAGAGTGGTTCTCAACCTTCCTAATGCCGCGACCCTTTAAGACAGCTCCACATGTGATGGTGACCCCCAAACATAAAATTATTTCCATTGCTACTTCATAACTGTAATTTTGCTACTGTTATGAACTGTAATGTAAATATCTGATATGCGGGATGTATTTTCGTTGTTACAAAATGAACATAATTAAAGCATAGGGATTAATCACAAAAACAATATGTAATTATATATTGTGAAATATTTATTTCTAATTACAAATAAATGAAATTTTGTCTTGAATTGTGGTGTAGCATGGGTAACAGTCTTAATATGACAACAGTAAACTACATTGCTACATTTTGCTACACCGGGGAGCCATGTGTTGGTTCCTAAGACCATGGAAAATAGGTGTTTTTCAATATCTTAGGAGACCCCTGTGAAAGGTCGTTTGATCCCCAAAGGGGTCGCGACCCACAGGTTGAGAACCACTGTTCTAAGAGCTTTATTTTGTATGGTTTTGGTTCTTACATTTAAGCCTGTAATCCACTTTGAGTTTATTTTTTTGTATATGGTATAAGAACATGGTCTAGTTTCATTTTTTAGCAAGTATTTGACCAATTTTCCCAACACCACTTATTGAATAGACTACCTTCAACCCATTGGGTTTTCTTGTCTATTTTGTCATAGATCAATTGATCATATAAGTATGGGTCTATTTCTGGGTTCTCTATTCTGTCCCATTGATTTAAGTGTCTGCATTTATGCCAGTACTGTTATGTTTTGATTACTATAGCCTTGTAGTATAGTTTGCTATCAGGTAGCATGACCATCCAACTTTGTTCATTTTCAAGATTACTGTGGCTAATTGGGGTCTTTTGTGGTTTTACATAAATTTTTGGATTATTAGCTCTAGTTCTGTGAAAAATACCATTGGTATCTTCATAAAGATTGCATTGCGTCTGTAGGTTGCTTTGGGTAATATGGAATATTATGTTAATTCTTCCTGTTCATGAATGTAGGTTATGCTTCCACTTACTTATTTCTTCTTCAGTTTCTTTCTTCATTATCTTTTAATTTTCTGAATAAAGGTCTTTATCACCTTGGTTAAACTTATTCCTACCTATTTAATTTTTATGCAAGTGTAAATGCAATTGTTTTTGTTTCTCTTTTTGATAGTTCATTATTGGTATATAAAAATACAACTGATTCTGGCTTTTATTTTGCATACTGCTACATTACTAAATTCATTTATCAATTCTAGTAGTTTTTTTGTGGAATCTTTAGGGTTCTCTATACGTGGTAGCATGTCATCTGCACACAATTAAAGTAAAACAAAGTTTTAAAAGAGCCATTTATCTGCATAAGCAGCGAAATACCTTTTTTTCCCCCTCAACTGATTACTGGGATTACATTTTAATGGCCAGAGTATCTCAATAAGTCTGTTTAATTAGAAAGCATGATAAACTATTTGATAATAAGTATGGTAAAGCAATTTCTTTTTATGTTTAGTTTCCTTACCCAGATATTTGCTATTCTGCCATTTCAAATGCATTAGGGCAAATATTTATTCATCTTCTACTATTTATTAGCTACTGTTTGTGGCACCTTGCATATTTATTTTGAAATCATTACAACAATTTTATCAGATAGATATGATCACCTCTCACTTTTATACAGAGAAAACAATGTGGCTCAGAGAGGTCATGTACATTTTGCAAGGTTACATCTATAGGACGTGGCTCAAATCTCTCTAAGTACCCAGTACTGTGCTCCTTTTTAAAAAAATATTATTTGTGCATTCAAATTGTTCTATAGTAAATGTACATTATTATTATTATTATTATTATTATTATTATTATTATTTTTCAGGGAAGATAACAGTTATACATAATTCTCACCTGAAAACGTCATTTTCATTTTTTCAATAGAGCAAATAAATATGCTATAAAGTCCTTTCAAATTATGGGAAGTCTAATGCTGGTATTTATTAGTTCTTTTTAAAATTGTTGTCCGTATTGCAGAGGTCCACCACTTACCCTCTTTTGCCCCCCATCCACTCAACCCCAATCCCATCCCAGGCCTTCCCCACACTATTGTCTGTATTCATGGGTTATGCCTATAAGATCTTTGGTTAATCTCTTTCTGTCCCATCTGATCCCCATGCCACACTGAGATCTGTCATTCTGTTCTATGTATTTATGCCTCTAGACTAATTTTGTTCATCAGTTTATTTTGTTCATTCGATTCCACTTATAAGTGAGATTGTGTGATACTTGTCTTTCTCTAATTGGATTATTTCATTCAGTAAAATACTCTTCAGGCCTCTCCATGCTGTTGTAAAGGGTAAGAGCTCCTTTTTTTACAGCCACATAATATTCCATTTTGTAAATGTAACATAGCTTTTATATCCACTCATCTATTGATGGCCAATTGGGCTGTTTCCAGATCTTAACTATTGTAAACAGTGTTTCTATTAACATACAAGTGTATATATTCTTTCTGATTGGTGTTTCAGGATTCTTAGGGTATACTCCCAGAAGTGGGATTGCTGGGACAAATGGCAGTCCCATTTTTTTAAATTAGTTTTTTAATTTAAATTTTTTATTGTTGAAAGTATTACATATGTGTCCTTCCCCTCCTGCCCATTGACCTCTCCCCAGCCACTCCTGCCCCTAGCACATATCCTTGCCCCCTACTATCTGTGTCCATTGGTTGTGCTTATATGGTTGATCTCTTATCCTCCCCCACTGCTTTGGCAGTTCCATTTTTAAGTGTGAGGAAACACCATAATGTTTTCCACAGTGGTGGCAACAGTCTGCATTCCTACCTTCAGTGTACTAGATTCCTTTTTCTCTACATCCTCACCAGCACTTGCCGTTTGCTGATTAGTTGATGGTTGCCATTCTGACAGGTATGAGGTGCTACCTCAGTGTCATTTTAATTCGCATCTTTCTGATGATTAGTAACATTGAGCATTTTTCATTTGTGTATTGGCCATCTGTATGTCCTCTTTGGAGAAGTGTCTATTCAGGTCCTTTGCCCATTTTTAAATTTGATTGTCTTCCTGGTATTAAATTGTACGAGTTCTTTGTATATTTTGGAAATTAACCTCTTATCAGATGTATCATTGGCAAGTATGTTCTCCTATACAGTGGGTATCCTTTTCATTTTGATGCTGTTTTTTTTTTTCTGCTGTGAAGTTTGTTGGTTAGTTTAGTGCCATTTATTTTCTCCTTTGTTGTTTTAGGAGATGTATTGGTGAAAATTCTGCTATGTGAGATGTGTTAGATTTTACTGTCTATGTTTTCTTCTAAGATTTTCATAGTTTCATGACTCACAATTAAGTCTTTTTTTAAAAAATACTAGAGGCCCAGTGCACAAAATTCATATATGGGGGATGTGTCCCTCAGCAAGCCCAGCTTGCACCCTCTCCAATCTGGGACCCCTTGAGGGATGTCCAACTGCCCATTTAGGCCCAATCCCAGTAGAATTGAGCCTAAAGGATCAGTCGGACACCCCTCTCATAATCCAGGACTGTTGTCTCCCAACTGCTCACCTGCCTGCCTTCCTGATTGCCCATAACTGCTTTTGCCTGCCAGCCTGATCACCCCCTCACCACTCCCCTGCAAGCCTGATTGATGCCTAACTGTACTCTGCCAGCATGTTTTATCCTAACTACCCTCCCCTGCAGTCCTGGTCCCCCTCAACTGCTCTACCCTGAAGGCCTGGTCCCCCTGCAACTGCCCTTCCCTGCAGGCACGGGCACCCCCAACTTCCCTCCTTTATTGGCCTGGTCACTACTAATTGCCCTTCCCTGCAGGCTTGATTGCCCTCAACTACCCTTCCTTGCAAGCCTGAACCCTCCCAACTGCCTTCCCTTGCTGTCCATCTTGTGGAAGCCATCTTGTGTCCACTTGGGGGCAGTCATCTTTGACCACATAGGGGCAGTCATCTTGTGTGTTGGAGTGATGGTCAATTTGCATATTATTCTTTTATTAGATAGGATAGAGGCCTGGTTCATGGGTGGGGGCCAGCTGGTTTGCCCTGAAAGGTGTCTTGGATCAGGGTGGGAGTTCTCTTGGGGTGTGGGGTGGTCTGGATAAGGGGCCTATGGGGCTTTGCAGGCTGGCTACACCTTCCGATGACCCAAGCAGAGGCCCTGGTATCCTGGATTTATTTATCTTCTATAATTGAAACTTTGTAGCCTTAAACGGACACCAAGGCAGGCCAGGGTGGACAGCTTGGCTTCCTTCATTGCCTGGGAAACCCAAGCCTCCTGCTTTCTCCGTGGCTGCAGCCATCTTGATTGTGTTAAGTTGTATACTTGCCCCTGATTGGCTGGTGGGTGTGGATTGTGGGTGTAGCAGAGGTAAGGTCATTTTGCATATTACTCTTTTATTAGATAGGATGTTTTTGGTGATTTTTATTTTTTAATTTTTTTCAGTTTTTTTTGTTTCAAAGAAAAACAATTTTAAATATTATAATGTTACATGCAATAAACCTTAGTATTTCAAGAAAAACTATTTTCAATATGATGTTACATGCAATAAACACCAATTATTCAAGAAAAATGGTCTTACATATAATAATATTACATGCAATAAACATTAATATTTCAAGAATAAAAGGGTTTTAAGAATAATAATATTACCAAAATTGTACTAACATAATAGGATATCACGAAAGTTGTAGAAAATACTAAAAATCTTCAAATGACAGTATTAATTCTATTATATTCTAATATATATAGATATATCTATATATCTATATATAGATATATATATATTATCAGTTTATGTTGTTCATTATATTGCACAAATGAGTGAGATCATATATTTATCTTTCTCTGTGTTATTTCATCTAGCAACATGCTTTTAAATATATTTTATTGACTTTTTACAGAGAGGAAGGGAGAGAGATAGAGAGTTAGAAACATCAATGAGAGAGAGACATCAATCAGCTGCCTCCTGCACACTCTCTACTGGGATATGCCTGCAACCATGATACATGTCCTTGACTGGAATTGAACCTGGGACTTTTCAGTCCACAGGCCGACACTCTATCCACTGAGTCAAACTAGTTTCAGCTTAGCATGATGCTTTTAAAGTCTATTTTGTCAGATATGAGTATTGCTACTCCAGCTTTTTTTTCCATTTGCATGGAATTTTTTTTCCATCCCTTTACTTTCATCCTGTGTGTGTCTTTTGTTTTGACGGTGAGTCTCTTATAGACAGCATATAGCTGGGTTATGTTTTTTGTATACCTTTAGCTACCCTACACCACCTTTTGATTGCTGCATTTAATTCATTTACATTTAGGGTTATTATTGAGAGGTACTTATTCATAGCCATTTTAATTCTGAATGGCTAGGTTTCTCTCTGTTTCTTCTCAGCAATCCCTTACAGCAATCCCTTTTAAAATTTCTTGTAATGCTGGCTTGGTGGTGAACTCCTTTAGCCTTTGTTTGTTTGGGAAGCTATTATTTGACTGTCCATTTTGAATGATAGCCTTGCTAGATATATTAGTAGTAATCTTGGTCTCAGATCCTTGCTTTGCATTACTTTCAGTACATCATGCCATTCCATTCTGGCCTGTAGAATTTCTGATGAGAAATCAGGTGTCAGCCTTATGGGAACTCCCTTGTAGGTAACTGTTTTCTTTTCTGTTGCTCCCTTTAATATTCTCTCGTGGTCTTTAATTTTTGGCATTTTAATTATGATGTGTCCGGTTGGGGGTCTGTTTGGGTTCTTCTTGTGTGGGGTTCTGTGTGCTTCCTGAACTTGTGTGACTTTTTCCTTTATCATGTTAAGGAAGTTTTCTATCATTATTTCTCTGAAGATCTTCACTATTCCTTTCTCCCTTTCTGCCTCTTCTGGCACACCTGCTATTATAATATTAATACATTTCACACTGTCCCACAGCCCCCTTAAGCTGTTCTCCTGTTTTTTAAAAGTTTTGTTTTTCTTTTAGGTTCTCTAATTGAGTAATATTTACAACTCTATCTTCTAATTCACTGATTTGATTCTCAGCTTCCCCTCATCTGCTGCATATTCCTTCCAATGTGTTCTTTAAAAAAATTTTTTTTTGTGTTACATGTATACATATCTCCCCATTACCGCCCCGCCCAGGCATACAACCTTACAGTGTCTATGTTCAGTGTATATGCATGCATACAAGTCCTTTGATTAATCTCTTATCTACCCCACCTCTCCTTAATCTTCCTTCTATAATTTGACGGTCTGTTTGATGCTTTACAGCCTCTGTATCGATCCTTTTGTGCATCAGTTTACAATGTTCTTTATTTTCCACTAATGAGTGAGATCATGTGGTGCTTCTCCTTCATTGACTGGCATATTTCACTAAGCATAAGGCTCTCCAGTTCCATCCAGGTTGCTGCAAATGGTAAGAATTTCTTCTTTTAAATGGCAACATAGAATTCCATTGTGTAGATGTACCATCGTTTTCTGATCCACTCATCTGCTGACAGGCACCTAAGCTGTTTCCAAATTATAGCTATTGTAAATTGTGCTGCTATGAATATAGGGGTACATAAATCCTTTCTGATTGGTGTTTGTGATTTCTTAGGATAAATTCCTAAGAGTGGGATTACGGGGTCAAATGGGAGATCCATTTTTAGTTTTTTGAGGAAACTCCATACTGTTCGCCACAGTGGCTGCACTAGTCTGCATTCCCACCAACAGTGCACAAGGGTTCCTTTTTCTCTGCATCCTCGCCAACACTTGTCGTTTGTTGATTTGTTGATGATTACCATTCTGACAGGTGGGAGATGGTATCGCATTGTCGTTTGATTTGAATCTCTTAGATATTTAGTGACTATGAACATGTTTTCATGTGTCTCTTGGCCTACCTTCTGTTGTCTTTTGAAAAGGTTCTATTTAGTTCCGTTGCCCATTTTTTTATTGGATCATTTATCTTCCTTTTATTAAGTTGTTTAAGTTGGCTGTAGATGTTGGAGATTAAGCCTTTATTAGTGATAACATTTGCAAATATGTTCTCCCATACAGGAGGCTTTCTTGTGGTTTTGTTGATAGTTTCTTTTGCTGTGCAAAAGCTTTTTATTTTGATGTAGTGCCATTTGTTTATTTTTTTCTTTAGCTTCCATTGCCTTTGGAGCAGTAACAGTGAAGAAGTTCTTTCGTCATATATCTGAGATTGTGCTACCTGTGGATTCCTCTAGTATTTTTATGGTTTTCCTGTCTTATGTTTAAGTCCTGTATCCATTTTGAGTTTATTTTTGTATTCGGTATAAGTTGGTGGTCCAGTTTCATTCTTTTTGCAGTTATCTGTCCAATTTTCCCAACACCTTTTGGCCTATAATTCTCTTTCCTTGCGTTGTCTTTATCTGGTTTCAGTGTTAGGGTGATCCTGGCTTCATAGAAGGTCTTTGGAAGTCATCATTCTTCTTTAATATTTTTGAATAGGCTGAGGAGGATAGGTTTTCATTCTTCCTTGAATGTTTAGTAAAACTCTCCTGTGTAGCCAGCCATCTGGTCCCAGGCTTTTATTTGCTGGAAGCATTTTGATGACTGCTTCAATTTCTTTCATAGTTATTGGACTATTGAGATGTTTAGATTATTCCTGATTGTGTTTTTGAAGGTTATATTTTTATCAGAATATGTCTATGTCTTGCAGGTTGTCCAGTTTGTTGTAATAGAGTTGTTCATAATATTTTTTAACTATGCCTTTTATTTCGGTAGCGTCTGTTGTTAATTCTCTGCTTTCATTTAGTTTATTTGGGTCTTCTCTCTTTGCTTCTTTGTGAGCCTGGCTAGAGGTCCATCAATCTTGTTTATCCTTTAAAAGAACCAGCTCTTCGTTTTGTTGATCTTTTGAATTGTTTCTTTGGTTTCCATTTTGTTTATCTCCGCTCTGATCTTTACTATTTCCTTCCTTCTACCTACACTAGGCTTTTCTTGTTGCTCTCTTTCTAGCTCTTTGAGTAGTAAGGTTAGGTAATTTATTACCATTGTTCCCTGTTTTTTTTTTTTTTTTCAGTAGGCATGTAGAGCTATGAACTTCCCTCTCAAGACTGCTTTTACTGTGTCCCATCAATTTTGTATTGTTGTGTTGTCATTGACATTTGTTGACATGATGTTTTTTATTTCTTCCTTAATCTCTTTGGTTACCCAGTCGTTGTTTAATATCATGCTGTTTAGTCTCCATGTGTTTGATTTCTTTCTATTGTTTTTATTATATTTGATTTCCAGTTTTATGCCACTGTGTTCTGAGAAAATGCTTGATATGATTTCTATCTTCTTGAATTTGAAGAGCCTTTTTTCTTATGACACAACATATTATCTATCTTTGAAAATGACCCATGTGCAGTAGAGAAGAATGTATATTCTGTGGCTTTGGAGTGAAATGTTCTGAAGATGTCAATTAATTCCATCTGGTCTAGTGTGTCATTTAGGATTGATGTTTCTTTTCTGATTTTTTGTTTAGAGGATTTGTCCAGTGGTGACAGTGGGGTATTAAAGTCCCCTACTATGTTTGCATTGCTGTCAATCTCTCCCTTAATATCCTCCAGGAGATTTTTATTTATTAAAGTGCTCCTACATTGGCTGTGTATATGTTTACCAGAGTTATTTCTTCTTGTTGGATTGTTCTCTTTAGTATTATGAAGTAGTCTTTTATATATCTTGTTATGTCCTTCACTTTGAGATCTAATTTGTCACATATAAGTATTGCAATACCAGCTTTTTTTTTATTTCCATTTCCCTGAAATACCATCTTCCATCCCTTCGCCCTCAATCTGTGTGCATATCTTTTCCTGAGGTGGGTTTCTTGCAGACAGCAGATATATGGATCATGTTTTCTTATCCAATCGGTTACCCTATGTCTTTTGATTGGAGAATTTAATCTATTTACATTTAAAGTTATTATTGATTGGTACTTATCTGTCACCATTTTTAGTCTTTACCCCAGAGTTACTTCTTCACTTCCTATTTCTTTTTATTACAGCAGACCCTTTAACATTTCTTGCATTGCTGGTTTGGTGGTAATACATTCCCTTAGTCCTTGTCTGTCAGTGAAGCTTCTGATTTCACCTTCAATTTTGATTGAATGCCTTGCTGGGTACAATATTCTTGGATTCAGACCCTTCCTTTGCATGACTTTGTATATTTCATTCCATTCCCTTTTGGCCTGATGAGTTTCTCTTGAGAAATCAGTAGCTAGTCTTATGGGATTTCCTTTGTAGGTAATTTTCTATTTCTCTCCTACCCCCTTTAAGATTCTTACTTTGTTGTTGGTATTTGCCAATTTAATTATAATGTGCCTTGGTGTTGGTTTTTGGGGTTCATTTTGCTTGGGACTCTGTGAACTTCTTGGATTTGTGTGGGTTTTTTCTTTCCTATATTGGGGAAATTTTCTGTCATTATTTATTCAAACAGGTTCTCTAAACCTTGCTCAGTTTCCACTCTTTCTGGAACCCCAATTATGTGGATGTTGTTTTGTTTTGTGTTATCCCAACGTTCCCTTAGGCTCTCCTCTTGCTTTTTAATTTTCTTTTTTCTAGAAGCTGCTGTACTTGGGTATTTTTTCCTACCGTGTCTTCTAGCTCACTGATGCGGTCCTCTGTTTCTTCTTGTCTACTTTTGATGCTTTCTATTGAGTTCTTTATAGCAGTGATGTCATTTTTCATTTCTTCTTGATTATTCTCCATTTCTTCTTGCTTTTTCTTCATTTCCTCTTGGGTCTTCTTCATTTTTTCTTGGTCTTACTCACATTGTCAATTTTGTCTTCCATTCTTTTCATCCACCTTATGCTCATTTCTCTGAACTCTTTCTCTGGCAGGCTTATTTCTGCTTCTATTTCATTTACTTCCTTTTCTGGTGATATCTGCCTTTCTCTCATATGTGGGCTGTTTCTTCTTCTACGCATGGTCTTTCTTCTCTGGATGTCTGTTTATGTGTTTCTCTCTCTTACATTGATTCAAAGGCACAAACTACAACATGACCAGGTACAACATACAAGGCACTTATCCCAGGCGAAATATGAACTTTCCGTGTGCCGTGTGGATCTTCTCTTAGTCTTTGTGTCTGTATAAATTGGAGAGTGTTGTTCTGGGTCCCCCGGCTGTTCGGTGGGTGCTTCATCTGCAGCTTTCAGACCTCCACAGACATAGACCTCGCTCTGCAAGATGGCATGGTCTCTGCGTTTGTGCTGGTGGCTCCAGCAGACAAAAACTCCATGGCAGTGGGGCTGCATGGTCAGGGGAGCCCCGTCCATCAGTCCCCCACCTTCTCCTGGAGAGTAACTGCCTCTTAACTTGCCAATAAGCACTCCCAGTGCGAGTCTCAGCTGCTCTCTCTCCCTCTGGCCAGCGACAAAGGTCCAGATGCATTTGTCTATTCCACCACCATTTTTCCTCCCCCCCAATGTGTTCTTTATTTGTTTATGTCATTCTTTATCTCAGACTGTTCTTTTTTCATGGTTATTATATCTTTTTTCATACCGTTGAGCATTTTTAACATTATTACTCTGAACTCTGTTTCCGAAAAATTTCTTATCTCTGCTTCACTTATCTCTTCTTTTGGAGAATTTCCTAGTTCTTTCATTTGGAGGTTCTTTCTTTGTTTCCTCATTTTGGTTGTCTGTTTGGGTTTGTGAGGATGTTTCAGGTAGATCTGTTTTTGATGATTTTTAGAGGGAGAGGAAGAGAGAGGGATAGAGAGAGATATAAACACTGATGAGAGAGAAATATTATCAATTGTCTGCCTCTTGCCTACCCCTACTGGGGGATAGAGCCCACCACCCTGACATGAGTCCTGACCTGGCATTGACCTGTTACTTCTTTGTTCATGGGTTGATGCTCAACCACTAAGCCATACTGACAAGGCTAATTCTTTTATCCATTTTAGGCTCATTTTTATATATGGTGTACGGTGGTGGTCTAGTTTCATTTTTTTTTGCATGTACCTGGTTACTAGGGTTATATCCTCTTGTTGAATATATCTTTTTAGCATTATGTAGTGATCTTTGTCTCT
Source organism: Lasiurus borealis (assembly GCA_004026805.1). Taxonomy (NCBI): domain Eukaryota; kingdom Metazoa; phylum Chordata; class Mammalia; order Chiroptera; family Vespertilionidae; genus Lasiurus; species Lasiurus borealis. The sequence goes on from PVJN01008261.1 coordinate 26,981, forward strand.
TATTACCTTTGTTTTGAAGTCTATCTTGTCTGATATAAGTATTGTTATTCCACCATTTTTTTTGTTTCTATTTACATAAAATATTTTTTCCGCATCAGTTGGGTATTTTAGAGCAGAGGTAACACAGTGATGTTGAAAACAATTGTGATATTCTGACTCTAATCACTTCTCTTTATTTGTTTACATCATTTCATTTTATTTTTAAATTAAATTTATTGGAGTGACTTTGGTTAATGATCATATAGGTTTCAAATGTATAGGTCTATCATTTATGATCTGTATATTGCTTTGTGTGCCCATCATATAAAGTCAAATTTTCTATCACCATATATTATGCTTCCTTTATCTTTACTCCTCCTCTCACCCCCTTCCCTCTGGTGGTTACCATAGTATTTTCTGTGTTCATGAGTTTCAATTTTATGTTACACATATGAGTGAAATCATATGGTTCTTAGCTTTTTCTGTCTGACTTATTTCGCTTAGCATAATATTCTCAAAGTCCATCCATGTTGTCACAAATGGCAATATTTCATCTCCTCTTATGGCTGAGTAGTATTCTGTACTATATATATACTGTATTTTCTTTATTCAAAATGGCACATGCTTACTGTATATATGAATAATACAAATGTGTATCAAATAGCAAGTGGAAAGTTCTTCACCTTTCCAGTGGCATCCCTGTCTCTTAAATAAAATCTTCCATTAATATTTTAGTGTATGGCCTTCTAGATTTTTCTACATAGCCCTTTCTTCTTCCACACACTTTGGAGAAACATATTGCTCTTTGTAACTAATTTATATTTGCAAAAGTTTTAAAATATGCCTAACCATATTTCTGCCCCCAGGAAAGAGGAGAATTACAGTATTATTAATCTCAAGACTCCTACTGGGAATACTATTACAAGTCAACTTCCTCAGTTTTTCTGTGGGATTTTACTTCTTTCTATTCCTTGCTACATTTCCTGCTAATTCCATTGTTAATGTTGGGATTTGCTAGATTGATTAATGATTCCTTTGCTTTCTCTTGGTGCCGATTTCCTGCTCTCTTTCTGACAATTTATTCCTGGATCCGTGTTGTAACTGACTGATCTAGTCCTTGACCTCTGTTTCCCATCTGCTTCCAGATCCTCTTAAAATTAAGGTCTCTTTATACCCCATTCTTTCAACTCTGGATCTACCTGATGATGCCATGAATTACGTGGGAAAATATATTAGTTGTTTTCCTATGCCTTATTCACACACTATTTAATGGTTATAGACTTATCACACATGAATTTCTATTTTCTTTTTCTGTTGCATAAAGTACTTCCTTTTATTGGTCATAAAACCACCTTGTTTAAGTTACAAGGAGTGTTTCTTAGGTCTAGTGTTAATATGTATCTAGTGATGTCAGAGCCACAGTTTTTATCCCTTTTTACATTAACTTCACAATGCTACCGCTCAAATACTATTGTATTACCACAGACACCATTGATTATCTTAGGTCACAAGGGATCACAAAGGGAAATTCTTTTCAATGCCCATAAATTATTCTATCCAAATTAGCCCCCAAGTCCCCAACCAAGCTTTTAGAACTCTGCACAATAGAATCCCCACCTATTCTCTGAACTCTTTTCTATTATTCCCTTACATGTGTACTTTTATATCCAGCTTAACAGGATTATTTACTCTCCTTTAGTCATGCCCTATTTGTTATTGAACTATAAGTTTTTGCTATTCCTCTTCCTGAAACACCTTTTACCTGTTAAGCTGTAATTTTTGATAAGTTCTTGATCTTCAGACTTTGCTGAAAGCTCTAGTGTGGATGCTGACCTGAATTCTTTGCAAACACTCCCCTTTACTTCTTATCAAAATGCCGCTGCCATAGCCCAAATGGTCTATTTATTTTCCCACACCATCCAATGCATATATATCTGCTGCTGTAACTTTATTCATCATGTTTACTGTGCTGGAATCTTGGGACACTGAGGAGAGCTAATCAGAAGTTACAAATCAGATAAAAGAGAGGTGTTTGGGTATTCAGAAGAAACTTACAGTTGGAAGGATTAGGAAAGCATTTCAGAAATGAACTACGGATAAAATTTTAACAGGCAGGTATGGGAGATTTCTTTGTGACCAGGGACTACATTGAGCATACCTAAAAGCTCTTCTGTAAGATCAGGGACAAGACCACTCTCGTCACTCCTATTCAACGTAGTGCTGTAAGTTCTAGCCAGAGAAATTAGGAAAGAGAAAGAAATCAGAAAAGAAGAAGTGAAATTGTCTGTTTTTGCACATAATATGAATTTATATTAAAAAACACTAAAGACTCCACCCAAAACTCTTAGAACAAATAAATGTGTTAAGTAAATTTGCAGAATACAAAATCGACATACAATATCAGTTGCACTTCTATACCCATTAGTATACATTAACTATCTGACAAAAAGTAAAGAAAACAATCACATTTAGCCAGGGCCCCCGCCAGCAGGTGAGGGGATCCCCAAGACAGGTGCTGGGTGTGGAGGCCATGGGGGCATAGACTACCATGGAGACAGAACTGAACCTCACAACACCCTGCTTGGCCCCTGAGGATGACTGGTTAACCAGAGATGGGTAAGATTCCTCAGGGAAGGAACAACCTAAGACAGGCACAGTGGCAGAGGGGCCATCAGGAAAGAACTTGGGGATTAACAGAGGTGGGGCACAGACCCTCAACCCCCCTCCAACCATGCAGGGGTCTGAACCTTCACCTGTTCTGAGGGAGGTCTCCTGCCCCATGTCTATCTCGCTTCCCATGCTCAGCACAGATCGAGACCCAGGTAACAGACAGAGATGTGGCTCAGCTCAGATCAGGACCCAGGTAACAGACAGAAACATGCCCACAGCAGCTGCCCTATAGCTAAATTCATCCTAGCAATAGGAATGCTCAGTGCCAACTCAATGCAAATAAACCTTTCTACTAATATATACAGGGCAATCTAAGATTGTTGGTAGAGTATTAAATTTGACATAAAAGAGAAACAAGCTCTCAGATTAATTTAAATTGGAGAACTGAAATAAGCGAACACCCAAGAAAATTAAGTGTACTGGATAAAAGCTGTTTCTAAAGTATTAATTAAAATTCCTATTAATAGCTCATACCATGGTAAAATTAATATGTAATGAACAGAAAACAGGCATATTTGTGTACAAAAATTTAAAATTTAAAGTTATCAAGATTGCATTAAAAATTTTAACCAAATTCTCCATTACCAAATTCTCCATTATTCAAAAAACAATGGTGGAGGGGAAGTAGGATAATAGCATGTAAGCAAAAATATACAGTAAGTAAATTACATTAAGAAAATTTTCACTTTAGAAAATTAATTTCCATTTATAATGCTAATTGCAAGATACTCATGAAAAACACACATGGTGTCAAAATAAGCCAAAGGAAAAGCAGGTAGGCAAAAATAGAAAGGACCCTAAGTCAATTTTATAGAAAAGATTCCTTTATTAACTCTTGGTTGAGAATATGCTTATATACTTTCAGAAAACAACTCCAAGACCAAGTGGACTCCTGCAACAGAGAGGAACTGACAGGTCTGCGCCAAACACGAAGGCAAGAGGAGAAACAGTCCACAGATGGAAGACGATGATGATACCTTGCCATGTGATCTGTTAGCGCTGAGCATCGCTACAGGATGTCCAGGACCAAACCAGAGAAGGTTGGACGGGCATCGCCACCATGTGTCCAGTATCCAGGTACCAATGATGACATGCACACATAAGGAACTGTCTGACTTTCAAACTGGGTCTCAAAGCTATGGGACATTGAAATTGGGACTAAACCATTTCTCTTTTGTTCTGGTGGGTTTATTTCTAGCCTACAGGGGAAAGATGCTTTTAAAGATAAGAATCGGGGGTGTGGGGGGACAGACCCAGAGGTAAAGAAGCAATGAACAGACTGTTGTGCTACAGTAGGAAGGCAGGGGAAGTTGGGGAGGAGTGGCCTATAGGAGATCAATTGAAGGAATTGCATGCATGTGTGTGTGGGGATAGCCAGTGGATACAGGGCAATGTGGGAAGGCAGGGGTGGGGAAGGGGATGGATGAGGGCATATACAGGGGGGGTGGGGAGGGCAATAAGGGGAAAATTAATTAATTAATTAATTTAAAAAATAAATGAAACACCAAGAGAACATTTAAAAAATCACATTTAATATTGCATGAAAAATATAAAACTTTTAGGAATAAATTTAATCTAGGAAGTAAAAGATATGTACATAGTAATCTATAAGACATTAACACAGGAATTGAGAAGACACAAATAATAGAATGATAACTTACACTCATGAGTCAAAATAATTAATATTGTTACAATGTTCATAGTATGCAATGATATCTGTAGATTCAATGTAATCCCTATAAAAATTCTAATGAAATTTTTCACAGAAATAGGAAAAATATTCCTATAATTCATATGAAGAAAAATAAACAAATAAACAAACCTCCCATATATTCCAAGTCATCCAGAGAAAGAAGAACAAAACTAGAGGCACTATATTTCTTTATTCTAAACTTTATTGCAAAGCTATAATGATAAAAAAAGTATTGTACTGGTTAAAAAAATGAATGCATAAATCTATAGGTTCAATGCATTACCCATTAAAATACCAATGACATATTTCACAGGCCTGGAAAGAACTCTCCAAAGATTCATCTGGAACAACAACATCAACAAAAGACACTAAATAGGCACACCAATGCTGAGAAAAAAGAATAAAGTAGGTGGGATGTCAATACCAGATTTCAAGCTATATTACAAAGCAACGGTTCTCAAAACAGCCTGGTACTGGCACAAGAACAGACACATAGACCAATGGAATAGAATAGAGAATCCAGATATCAACCCAAAACCACTATGCCCAATTAATATTTGACAAAGGAAGCATGAACATACAATGGAGCCAAGACAACCTCTTCAATAAATGGGTTGGGAAAATTGGACAGATATATGCAAAAAAATGAGACTGGACTACCAACTTACACCAAATACAAAAATAAACTCAAAATGAATATAGGACTTAAACATTAGAAGGGAAACCATAAAAATACTAGAGGAATCCACAAGCAGCACCATCTCAGACATATGATGGAAGAACTTCTTCACTGATACTGCTCCAAAGGCAATGGAAGCTAAAGAGAAAATGAACAAATCCTACTACATTAAAATAAAAAGATTTCGCACCGCCAAAGAAACCATCAACAAAACAACAAGAAAGCCCCCTGTATGGAAAAACATATTTGCAAATGTTATCACTGAAAAAGGTTTAATTTCCAACATCTACAACCAACTTTTACAACATAATAAAAGGAAGATAAATGATCCGATAAAAAAAAAATAGGTAACAGACCTAAATAGAACCTTTTAAAGAGACAACAGATGAAGGCCACGATATGCATGAAAACATGTTCAAAGTCACAAATTATCCGAGAGATGCAAATCAAAATGACAATGTGATACCATCTCACACCTGTCAGAATGGCAATCATCAACAAATCAACAAACGACAAGTGTTGGCGAGGATGCAGAGAAAAAAGAACCCGTGTGCACTGCTGGTGGGAAAGCAGACTGGTTAGCCACTGTGGAGAACAGTATGGAGTTTCCTTAAAAAACTGAAAATGGAACTCCCATTTGACCCAGCAATCCCTCTCTTAGGAATATATCCTAAGAAACTAGAAACACCAATCAGAAAGGATTTATGAACCCTTATGTTCATAGCAGCACAATTTATAATAGCTACCGTTTAGAAACAGCCTAGGTGCCTGTCAGGAGATGAGTGGATCAGAAAATTGTGGTACATCCATACAATGGAATTCTATGCTGCCATTAAAAAGAAAAAATTCTTAACATTTGCAGCAACCTGGATAGAACTGGAGAGCATTATGCTAAGTGAAATAAGCCAGACAATGAAAGAAAAACACCACATGATCTCACTCATGTGTGGATAATAAAGACCATTGTAAACGGATGAACAAAAAGATAGATTCAGAGGCAGTAAAGCATCAAACAGACTGTCATATTACAGCAGGAAGATTAGGGAGAGGTGGGGTAGATAAGAGATCAACTGAAGGATTTGTATGCATGCATATAAGCATAATCAATGGACAAAAGACACTGAGGGGTAAGGGTATGCTTGGGAGTAGGGGTGCACAATGGGAATATATATATGTATATATATATATATATGTATATACATATGTATATATATGTATATATGTATATACATATGTATATATATGTATATATGTATATATATATGTAATACATTAATAAAAAATTTCAAAAATGAATGCATAAAGTAACAGAACAGAATTGGAATCCGAGAGATAAACCACACATATACAGTCAACTAATATTTGACAGGGGAGCCAAGAATACACAATGGGAAAAGAATAGTTTCTTCAACAACTGGTAGTAAGAAAACTGGATATTCATTTAGAAAAAATGAATTGAAACCTTGTCATACTCTACTCACAAAAATTTACTTAAAATGGATTAAAGACTTAATTGCATGGTCTGAAACTATAAAACTTCCAGAACAATACACATAGAAAAAGTTAATTGACATTGGTTTTTTGGTGTGATACCAAGTGTGCAAGCAAGAAAAGTAGGAATAAACAAGTGTCATTACATCAAACTGAAGCACTTCTGCAAAGGAAACAATCAGAAAAATGAAAGAGTAACTTATGGAATGGGTGAAAATATTTGCAAACCAATTCTGATATGTGAGTAAAATCTAAAATATATGTGGAAGTCCTAGAACTCATAGCAAAATCCCAAAACAGTCTGATAAAAAATGGGCAAAGGACTTGAATAGACAGTTTTCCTAAGAAGATATACAAATGGCCAATAGGTACATAAAAAGATACTCATCATCATGAACATCACTAATCATCAGTGAATTGCAAGTAAAACTACAGTAAAAGATCACCTCACATCTATTAGAATGTCGACAAGAAGACAAGAGATAGCAAGTATTGGTGAGGATGTAGAGATAACAGAACCCTTGTATACTGTTTTGGGGAATGGGAATTGGTATATCTACTCTGAAACTTGTATGGAGTTTTTTCAAAACATTAAAAATAGAATTACCATATGCTCCAGTAATCCCACTTCTGGGTATACATTAAAAGAAAATGAGAACACTGTCTTGAAAAAATATCTTCACCCCAATGTTCATTACAGCATTATTTGTAATAGGTAATGGAAACAACAGTGTCCATCATCAGATGAATGATAAATAAAATGTGATATACACACAGACATTGAAATAGTACACTGCTATTAAAAAGAATGAAATCTTGTCATTTGAAGCAACATGTATGGGTTTTGAAGGCATTATGCTAAGTGAAATAAGACAAATACTGTATGTTCTCACTTATATGTGGATCTAAAAAGTCGAACTCATAGAAATAGAGAATGGTGGTTGTCATGGGCTAGGGAGTGAGGTAAATGGGAAGATGTTAGTCAAAGCGTACAAACTCCCAGCTATAAGATGAATAAGTTCTGGGGATCTAATGTGCAGTATGAGGAATATAATTAACAAAATTATATACTTGAAAGGTCTTGAGAAAGTATATCTTAAATATTATCAACACAAAAAATGGTAATTATGTAAGGGGACAGAAGTGTAAACTAACCTGGTAATCATTTCATAATATATATGTGTATCAATCACCATGTCATACACCTTAAATCATACATGTGATGTGTTTCTAATATCTCAATAAAACTGGAAATTTTAAAATAAAAATATTTTTATTGGCAATAAACATGAAAATATGCTCCCTTATACTGCTAATCAAGGATATAAAAATTAAAAAAAAACTTAATAAGGCACTTTATAATTCATCAGAATTGAAAAAAAATTGATAATACTCAAGGCTGGGAAGAATAGGAGGTATAGAGAACACTTGTGGAAGTGTAAAAGGCATGGCTTATTGGCTTATTCTAAATAAGAATGTGTGTGTGTGTGTGTGTGTGTGTGTGTGTGTGTGTGTGTGTGTCTATGCATGCATGCTTTTAAAGTTCCACATCTCATTCAGAGTACATAGCCAACCAATAAATTTGTTTTAGTACCAGAGGCGTGATACATGAATTTGTGCACCAGTGGGATCCCTTAGCCTGGCCTTGCTCTCATGCAATCTGGGATCCTTCAGGGGATGTCAAAAAGCTGGTTTCAGCCAGATCCTTGCAGGCCAGGCCAAGGGACTCCACTGATGGATGACTCCATGCACTGGGCCTATGCATATAAGATCTTTGATTAATCTCTTCCTGCTCACCCCCTCCCCACTTCCATCTGAGATTCATCAGTCTGTTCTATGTATCCATGCCTGTGGTTTCCACTCCCATGTTGAGCATCTTCCCCCTGGTGGTCAGTGCACCACATAGCTACTGGCTGGTTGGCTGGTTATATATATATATGTGTGTGTGTGTGTGTGTGTGTGTGTGTGTGTGTGTGTGTGTGTATCCAAAAACATAAAGGAAAGGATTGTATGTGGCAGGTCCATAAGTGAAGAGGAATGCTTCCACAGCCAGTCAAGAAAAATCTTTCTTCTTACCTTGAGGTCACACCTTGGCCTTCTGAACTATGTTGCAGAATAGAGACTCAATGATTCAGCTTTGCTGTCCTGGGGGTCAGATACCTAGATAAATTCCAAAGCTGAGTATAAAATGTAGAAATGGAAGCAACAGCAGAATTAAGAGTGAGCAGTAGGCAACATGTTTAAGCCACAAACTTTTACACATGCCAATGCAGGACATGAAAAGTGGGCTAGCCATCTTCCTTAGTATTTTAACTATTGCTAACTAATAGGATGAGCATAACTTGAAAATAGTCACATTGGTATGCACCCACACATGCTTTTGATCCTTTAAATGTGAAAATATTATATTGCCATGACATGTAGTTGGTGGTTATTCAATCAAGAACTCCTTTTATGCTATAGAGTAATCTCATTTATGGAAGGACATTTAGTTTGTATGGATAACTTTATCATGACTGAGATATAGTTATCTTACCTCTAAAATGTGGAGCAAACATATTGAATATCTTCTTGTTTTTGAATATCTGCATGGGTCTCCCTATTATAGCATAAAGTCAATTTGCTTCTGGTTTGTTCTGATCCATTAACTAGCCAAGGTGATGAAAAACATCTCAATGAACTTTGTGATTTGTTGATGATTGCCATTCTGATGGGTGTAAGATGGTATCACATTGTCATTTTGATTTGCATCTCTCAGATGATTAATGACTTTGAACATGTTTTCATGTGTCTCTTGGCCTTCCTTCTGTCGTCTTTTGAAAAGGTTCTATTTAGGTCCGTTGCCCATTTTTTTTATTGGATTGTTCATCTTCCTTTTATTAAGTTGTATAAGTTGGCTGTAGATTTTGGAGATTAAACCTTTATCAGTGATAACATTTGCAAATATGTTCTCCCATACAGTGATCTTTCTTGTTGTTTTGTTGATGGTTTCTTTTGCTGTGCAAAAGCTTTTTATTTTGATGTGAATCTTGTGCTGGTGACTGAAGGATAAGAAAATCTTATTCCACATTTCCTATAAGCATGATAAAGCTATAGGTATTTTTTAAGCTGTAAACTCTGACCTCACACTATGAGAAAGAAACAATTTTGTTTACTAATAGCCATTCCTGATTGCACTGAAGAGCATTTATTTCCACCATTACTTAAAGCCTGTAATCAGCTACATAAATCAATAGTAACAGGAAGGGGTAGAGGATAGCGGCAGAATAGATGGACGTGTCACACAAGGAAAGAGAATTATAGGCCAATATCTCTCATGAACAGAGATGCCAAAATCTTCAACAAAATTATAGCAAATCGGATCCAGCAGTACATCAGAAAGATCATACACCATGACCAAGTAGGATTCATCACAGGAATGCAAGGATGGTACAATATCCACAAATCAATAAATGTGATACATCACATAAACAAATTGAGAGATAAAAATTACATAGTCATATCTATTGGTGCAGAAAAAGCATTTGACAAAATCTAAATCCCTTTCTTGATAAAAACTCTCAGCAAGGTAGGAATAGAAGGATCATACCTCAACATCATAAAAGCCATATATGACAAACCCACAGCTAACATCATACTCAATGGGCAAAAACTAAAACCATTTCCACTAAGAACAGGAACAAGACAGGGATGGCCACTCTCACCTCTCCTGCTTGACATAGTACTGGAAGTATTAGCCATTGCAATTAGACAAGAAGAAGAAATAAAAGGCATCCAAATTGGAAAAGAAGAAGTAAAGCTGTCCTTATTTGCAGATGACATGATACTGTACGTAAAAAACACAAAGGACTCCATCCCAAAACTAATTGACTTAATAAATGAATTCGGCAATGTAGCAAGATACAAAGTTAATGCCAAGAAATCTGAGGCATTTCTGTACACTAATAATGAAATTACAGAAAGAGAGACTCAAAAAGCAATCACATTTACCATCGCACCAAAAAAATTAGGATACCTAGGAATAAACCTAACTAAAGAGGTAAAAGACCTATATGTAGAAAACTACAGGACAAGAAAAAAAGAGATAGAAGAAGATGTTAACAGATGTAAGAGCATACCATGCTTATGTATTGAGAGAATCAGCATCATTAAACTGTCCAGACTATCCAAAGCAATCTACAGATTCAATGCACTACCCATTAAAATAGCGGCGACATATTTCACAGACCTAGAAAGAATTCTTCATAGATTCATCTGAAACAAAAAAAGACTGTGAATAGCCAAAGCAACCGTGAGAAAGAAGAATAAAGTAGATGGGATCTCAATACCAGATTTCAAGCTATATTACAAAGTAACTGTTCTCAAAACAGCCTGGTACTGGCACAAGAACAGACATATAGATCAATGGAATAGAATAGAGAATCCAGATATCCACCCAACCAATATGCTCAATTAATATTTGACAAAGGATGCATAAACTTACAATAGAGCCAAGACAGCCTCTTCAATAAACGCTGTTGGGAAAGTTGGACAGATTCGTGCAAAATATGAAACTGGACCACCAACTTACACCAAATACAAAAATAAACTCCAAATGGATACAAGACTTAAACATTAGAAGGGAAACCATAAAAATACTAGAGGAATCCACAGGCAGCACAATCTCAGACATATAATGAAAGAACTTCTTCACTGATACTGCTCCAAGGGCAATGGAAGCTAAAGAAAACATAAACAAATGAGACTACATCAAAATAAAAAGCTTTTGCGCAGCCAATGAAACCATCAACAAAACCACAAGAAATCCCCCTGTATGGGAGAACATATTTGCAAATGTTATCACTGATAAAGGTTTAATCTCCAACATGTACAGCCAACTTATACAACTTAATAAAAGGAAGACAAATGATCCAATAAAAAAAAAATGGGCAATGTACCTAAATAGAACCTTTTCGAAAGATGACAGAAGGAAGGCTAAGAAACACATGTTCAAAGTCACTAATTATCTGAGAGATGCAAATCAAAATAACAATGCGATACCATCTCACACCTGTCAGAATGGCAATCATCAACAAATCAACTAATGGTAAGTGTTGGAGAGGATGCGGAGAAATAGGAACCCTTGTGCACTGTTGGTGGAAATGCAGACTGGTGCAGCCACTGTAGAGAACAGTATGGACCTTCCTCAAAAGCTAAAAATGGAACTCCCATATGACCCAGCAATCCCACTCTTAGGAATATATCCGAAGAAAGTAGAAACAACAATCAGAAAGAATTCATGCACCCCTATGTTCATAGCAGCACAATTTACAACAGCTACAATTGGGAAACAACCTAGCTATCCATCAGCATATGAGTGGATCAGAAAACTGTGGTACATCTACACAATGGAATTCTATGCTGCCATTAAAAAGAAGGAATTCTTATCATTTACAGCAACCTAGATGGAACTGGAGAGCCTTATGTTAAGTGAAATAAGCCAGTCAATGAAGGAGAAACACCACATGATCTCACTCATTTGTGGTAATAAAGAACATTCTAAACTGATGAACAAAAGGATATATACAGAGGCAGTAAAGTATCAAACAGACAGTCAAATTACAGCAGCAAGATTAAGGAGAGGTGAGATCAACTAAATGACTTGTATGCATGCATGTAAGTATAACCAATGAACACAAGACGCTGGGGGATTGGGGTATGCCTGGGAGGAATGGAGCAATGGGAAGGTATGTATACATGTAACACAATAAAATAAAAAAAATTAAAAAAAGTATCAGGAGGGTCCTTGCCCTCTTAAAACCATAAAGCCAAAAACAACACTGGCATAAATGGATATTATATCCAGGTACAAATAGATATTCCCATTCAACAAAATAAGCACACAATATGAAAATAAAGCAGTTAAATATATAAATATTTCACAACTTCAACAAAATCCCATCATAACCACAGCTGTAACTCAATTACATTGGCTCTCATACCTCTCTGTGATTGATTCTCCAGTAGGAGTGGGTTTGTTTGTTTTTTCCTGAGGTGAGCATATGAGCACTGAGGGATGCGTAAATATAATGAAATGATGTAGATAATCTTAATGAAGAGATACTAAGCTACATCTGGGAACCAGATGGATTTTATTAGTGCAACTGGATTCTTGAAAATGGAAAATTGCTAGCTGTCCCTGATCAACTGGTCATTCCATTTAAACTCATAATAAAACAAAACTACAATTTCCAAGATTGAATTTTGTATTCTAATTGTAGGTTCATGGCAGAAATTTGTGTGTGGCGGTGGGGGAGCCTTCAGCCCAGTCTGCACCCTCTCAATTCTGGGACTCCTTGATGGATATCCGATCGGGCCTAAACAGGCAGTCAGACATTCCTCTCACAATTCTGGACTGCTGGCTCCCAACTGCTCACTTGCCTGCCTTCCTGATTGACCCTAACTGCTTCTGCCTGTCAGCCTGATTGCTTCCTAACCACTCCCCTGCCAACCAGTTTGCCCCTATCTGTCCTAACCTGTGGGCCTGGTCATCCCTAACTGCCCTCCCCTGAAGGCCTGGTCACCCCTAACTCCCTTCCCATGCAGGTCTGGGTCACCCACAACTGCCCTTCCCTGCAGGCTCAGTCACCCCCAACTTCCCTTCTCTGTCAGTCTGGTCACCCCTAACTTCCCTCCCCTGCAGGCTTGATCACCCCACCTCCCTTTCCTTGGAGGCCTGATCCCTGTCAACTGCCCTCCCTGCTTGCCATCTGGTAGTGGTCATCTTGTGGTGGCCATCTTGTGTCCACATGGGGGCAGGATCTTTTGACCATCGGGGTAGTCATCTTGTGTGTTGGAGTGATAGGATAGAGGCCTGGTGCATGGGTAGGGGCCAGCTGGTTTGCCCTGAAGGGTGTCCTGGATTAGGGTGGGTGTTCCCTTGGGGTGTGGGGTGGCCTGGGCGAGGTGTCCGTGGTAGTTTGCATGCTGGCCATGCCCTCTGGCGACCCAAGCAGAGGCCCTGGTAACTGGGATTTATTTATCTTCTACAATTGAAACTTTGTAGCCTGGAGCGGAGCCAAGCCTTCTGCTCCCACAGCCATTTAAACTTTGTTGCCTTAAGTGGAGGCCTGTGGCCAGAGTGTGGTGAAAGCTTGGCTTCTTCCATCGCCAGGGGCAACCTAAGCCTCCCTCCTGCTCTCTCTCTGGCTATAGCCATCTTGGTTTGGTTAATTTGCATACTTGTTCTGATTGGCTGGTGGGTGTGGCTTGTGGTTGTGGCAGAGGTATGGTCAATTTGCATATCACTCTTTTATTAGATTGTAAACGTCCTTTTCTTGTACACTTTTGTATCGTATATTCCATAAGAAATCTAATTAAAAACACAAATGTATGGAATTCAACTTTTTGCCCTGTTTATTTTCTCTCCTCTCTACCAAAATAAATTCAAATGCTAGACAAAAAGGCTACATAACTAGGAAGCTGGAAAAGGAAGAAGACTGTCTCCACTAAGATCCTGCTTACTTTTTTTGTAAACCAATTTAAATCTTTATTGTTCAGATTATTACAGTTCTTTTTTCTTCCCATAGCTCCCTTCCAACAGGTTCCCACCCTACCTTATGTCCTTACCACACCCCCACTGTCCTCATCCATATGTGTATGATTTTTGTCCAGTCTCTTCCCAAACCCCCACACACTCCTTTGCCCCTGAGGATTGTCAGCCCACTCCCTTTCTATGCCCCTGATTCTATTATATTCACCAGTTTATTCTGTTCATCAGATTTTTTTTTATTCACTTGATTTTTAGATTCACTTGTTGATAGATATGCACATGTTGTTCATGATTTTCATTTTTACCTTTTTCTTCTTCTTCCTCTACTTAAAGAGCACCTTTCAGCATTTCATATAATATTGGTTTGGTTGTGATGAACTTCTTTTGCTTTTTCTTATCTGTGAAGCTCTTTATCTGACCTTCAATTCTGAAGCATAGCTTTGCTGGGTAATCTTGGTTGTAGGTTCTTGCTATTCATCATTTGCATATTTCTTGCCACTCCCATCTGGCCTGCATAGTTTCTGTTGAGAAATCAGCTGACAATCGTATGTGTGCTCTCTTGTAGGTAACTGTTTTCTCTTGTTGTTTTTAATACTCTCTGTGTCTTGCTCTTGGCATTTTAATTGCAAGGTGTCTTGGTGTGGTCCCCTTTGCATTCCTTTTGTTTGGGATTCTCTGGGTTTCCTGGAATTGTAAGTCTATTTCTTTCACCAGGTTGGGGAAGTTTTCTGTCATTATTTCTTCAAATAGGTTTTCAATATCTTGTTCTCTTTTTTTTCTGGCACCCCCATAATTTGGATGTTGGTATGTTTGAAGTTGTCCTAGTGGCTACTTACACTATCTTCATATTTTTGGGTTCTTTTTTCTTTTTTTCTTTTCTGGTTGTGTGTTTTTTACTTCTTTGTATTTCAAATCTTTGACTTGATTCTTGGGATCCTCTAGTCTTCTGTTGGATCTCTCTATATTATTCTTTATTTCAGTCAGTGTATGTTTAATTTCTAGTTGGTCCTTTTTCATATCCTCTAGAGTCTCTAAATTTATCTGTCTTTTCTAGAAAATTCTTGAAAAACCCTATAACCGTGGTTTTGATCTCTATATCTAGTCATTTGCTTTCCTCCATTTCTTTAATTTGTGACCTGTTTCTTTGTCTCTGAATTTTGGCTCCTTCCCTCTGTTGAGTGGCTTTGTGTGCTAGGTCTCCTATAAGGTCCAGTGGCTCAGCCTCCCCAGTTACCTGATGTGAACAGTCTTGGTGTACCCCTCTGTGATTTGAGTGTACAGTCTTGATTGTTTTTTGGTATCATTGGGAGGAATTGACCTCCAGACCAATTGGCTGTGAGGATCAGTTGTGTCTACAATGGGAGAACTTCTGTTCTGGAGACACACTTATGAGGCAAGACTTGTTTCAGTGAGGCTTTGGTGCTCACTGAGTCTTCCCCCTGAGTGTGTCCCTTATGGATCTGAGGAGTTGTAATCTGGATGTCCCACTCTGACCCCTGGGTACACTGACTTTTGTATCTCCAAGGAGGTGCTAATTTAACCTCTGCCTGAGGCCACCCAGCAGGAGCTACGGAGATATCTTCAGATTCCTCTTCTTTGATTGGGTTTTGGAGGTGCCCAGTTGAGGCCCAGCTGTGAAGCAATGCAAGCTGCTGTGGGGCCTTGGGCCTTCTTTTGCATGTTCTGAATCTCTCTGACTCAGCTTAGTTTGTTAGGTAAGTTTAAATTCAAAGTACCAGGCCATTCATATGAAAAAGCCTCTGTGCATAGCTAGGGTGGAGCGGAATCTCAGGGCAGAGCAAATAGCAATGGCTTCCCATCAGCCCTGCCCTTAGAGGCCCCGGGTCTCAGTGTCCCATGGTAATTGCTGCAAGTACCTCTAAGAGAAAGCTGTCCTTGAGTTCTGCCTGCTGCCAGACAGTCCAGTTTCTCCCCGGATGAGTCTGAGTCCCCAGAATCTTGCCCAGAACTGGAGTTCAGAGCAGTAGGGAGCTTGTGTCTCCATGTGGATTAAAAATGCCAGCCATGTACTCAGTTGTCAGCCCTCTCTGCACATGAGCCTCTGTACCTCTGCCTTCTGTAGCTCCTCTGATTCTCAGTGTGCTTTCTCCTTCCTTCTAGTTGTAGCATTTCCACTCAGCCAGCCTTCCTGTGGTTCTGAATGATGTCTGTTTTGTCTTTTAGTTGTAGTTTTGAAGTGGTTGTGTGAGGCAGCAAGTTCAGGTGTTTACCTATGCCGCCATTTTGGTTTCTTCTCTATAGTCTCTTCGGGACCTGCTTACTTAAAAATTTTTTTTTTCTCACTTGAGGATATGTTCTTCATTGATGAGAGAGAGAGAGAGAGAGAAAGAGAGAGAGAGAGAGAGAGAGAGAGAGAGAGAGAGAGAGAGAGAGAGAGAGAGAGAGAGGAAGAAGAAGAAGAAGAAGAAAAGAAGGAGGAGAAGGAGGAGGAGAAAAGGAGAGGGAGGGAGAGACAGAGAAACATCAATCAGCTGCCTCAGGCATGTGCTCCAATGGGGAATTAAACCCTCAACTAGATATGCACCCTGACCAGGAATCAAACCCAGGACCTTTCAGTGCATGGAATGACACTCCAACCACTGAGCACCACAAGCCAAGGCAAGGCCTGTTTAATTTTAATTTAATTTAATTTTTTATTGTTTAAAGTATTACAAATAGCAGTACATATATATCCTTTTTTCTGTTTACTTTAAAAAATTTTTTATTAATGTATTACATGTATACATATCTTCCTATTGCCCCCCCACTCCCAGGAATACCCTACCTCCCCAGTGTCTTGTATGCATGCATACAAGTCCTTTGGTCGTTCTCTTATCTACCCCATCTCTCCGTAACCTTCCTTCTGTAATTTGACAGTCTGTTTGATGCTTTACTACCTCTGTATCTATCTTTTTGTTCATCAGTTTATAATGTTCTTTATTATCCACAAATGAGTGAGATCATGTGGTATTTCTCCTTCATTGACTGGCTTATTTCACTTAGCATAATGCTCTCCAGTTTCATCCAGGTTGCTGCAAATGGTAAGAATTCCTTCTTTTTATTGCAGCATAGAATTCCATTGTGTAGATGTACAATTCTGGTGAGTTTCAGGATCCAGATTTAAAATTTCTACCATTACATGCTTGTAATAGAAATGTGTTCTCTGTTTAACAACTTCAAAATGAAAAACATTATTGATACAATATAGAGCAGAGGTATGGCTAAGCACTCAACTGGAAGAAAAAATAAAATAAAAACAATGACCCAATTGACTAAATTAGTCTAAAATTAGCTAAAGAATAATTTGGCAAAACCAAGGAAAGCTTATAACCTCATTTACCAATCAAATTAAATACTCATATGTAGCTAGTTAAAGATTTAACATTCTAAATTTTAAAAAAACTATCCTTGTCACTTATATATTGATAATAGACACTGGAGTCATGCTAAATTGGAATGTAATTGACTCACATATAATTTAAGCAATTAATAAGTCCAGAATTATACAAATACACCTATTACATAAGTCATTTCAATTTTTTTCTTTCAAACTTATCTGTTTTATACAAAATAAACAATAAAATGTTTTTTTTATCAGGTCCCTTTCCAAGAATGAAATTCAGAAAAAGGTTGTATTTTGTTTTGTTTTGATTTGTTAGACTTCAAAGGCTGAGAGTTGACTTCATCACATGCCTCAGTTACAGCACAGCATCACCACTAGTCCCTGCAAATCCCTGTACTTATACACACTTTGTGTATATATATATATATATATATATATATATATATATATATGTGTGTGTGTGTGTGTGTGTGTGTGTGTGTGTTCATCCAGTTGTTCCATTTTCACCTCCATTTTCCACTTCTGTTCTTTCCCCCACCATAAGTAGACTTCCATTCTAATGCATTTTATATGCATCATTCTATTTATGTTTTTGTAAAATGCCTATTTTTGTTTTATGTGAATGTATTTTTAATTTATATAAATGGCAGTGTTCTGTAGACCTTACTTGTTTTTTTATTTCTCACTCAACATGAGTTAGAAATACATACCCACAAATATATGTATGTGTACATCTATATGTTAAGTATGTAAAGCATAAAATCACAAAATAAGCCTTTCTCTGCATTATCTTTCCTAATCAGTTTTCTTGGGAAATGGGCACATCAATTGTGAATTGTGAAAAGTGAAGTATGGCCAGACCAAAACACTGATTTCATTTTTGTAATTGTGGTGCTATCTTTAATGGAGGTACATACATATTTCATGGAGTTACATACATCTTGAAGTAGATTCTCTTTATTTATTCCAAAATAAGTTTTGTGTTGAACAACTAACATTCACACTTCAGGATCTCCTTTCTAGTTCTTCAGTCATAATAAACCTTGGGACAAAGTTTAGGTTGCTTTAATTGTGTGTTTTTTGGTGATGTCCATATATGCACAGTTGTCTGATAGTCTTAACCTGTCTCAGCTTGTATAAATGGACAGCACTGAAAAAAATACTAAAAGTAATGAAAATGGAGGATTATTTGTGAAGGTGAACTGGAGAAAATCAATACATATGTTCAATGTGTTAGAAAACTTGAATTCCAGTCATAGCTCAACTAAAAACTCTCTATATGTCTCTGGACAAATCCTCTCCAGGCCTTCATCTACAAAATGAAAATAGTTGAATTAAGTTAAGTTCCCTTATAGCACTGTTATTCCAGATTAATATGATTTGTAGTTATAGCTCAATGAATAAATATTCTATTTCTTCTCCTTCTTACTCATCACCCAGTTACACCAGGAAAAAAACTGGTAAAAACAATAGATTAGGCTTCCTTTTATCTTTTTCTTGAGAGTTGGAAAATGAAAGGCACAGGAGCAAGAATAAATAACAATAGATACCTTTGAAAACAGTACCAGAAAGCTAGAGGCAGTTATAGACAGAGGGAAGACTTGCTTTAGAGACAGCTATTGTGGATTATTTACAGAACTAAGAAACAAAAGCATGTACTGTTCAACAGATAATAAAAAAGATCCCAGCAACAGAAACTTGAATCCACTAGACAGAACTAATGACTTTTCAAAATATTATTTTTGAACAGCCTTTTCTGTGGAAAAGCCTTGAAAATACCACCTCTATGTCTGTGCTTAAGGCAAACATGGTTTCAGTTGAATGAATATGCCCAATATCTGTTGTACACATATCCAGAAAATACTCAAATGTCCTGTCAGCTGCAGTGACATATTTCAAGACTGTTATTCAATGTGTAGCTGAATTTTCTCCATGTGTATTGCAACATCCTTAGCCTAATTCTTAAATGCCTGTTGGGACTGGAGGGGGTTAGGAGATCATTGATCCAAGTCTGAGATTGGCTCTAAGTCAGGAAATGAACTTCAAATGCGTCATCATCCCAGCTGGAGAAGGCTGCTGCACAGCAGATTTTAGCATTGCCTCAGTACAATCTTAGCAGGACCCTTTCCAAGACCATAAACTTTGCCTTTTCCAATTTTATCTCTAGACCCCTGAATTCTTCCAGTGAGCTGCCAGCTCCCAGCCATCTCCCAGTATTCTAGTTCCTAAGAACCTCTTATGTAGTACAGCCTTCTGCATTGTGTCTTGTGGGTATCTCGTGCCAAATCTTGTGCTATTGGGAAGATAGGTGTTAGGTTGGGGTCAAATTCTGGTATGGCAATGACTGCCCATATGTCCTTGGGAAAGGATCCAAGTTCCTGATTTGGGAAAGGTATACTCTTGTAAGATTTTAATTAATATAGTAAAATTAAAATATCTCTTGAAGGAAGACTGTGATAAGTCATGGATGTAAACCACAAATACCAAAAATACCAAGACAATGCTTAATAAGCCAAAAAGATAAAAATTAGGATTATAAAAGTACTCCATTGATCAACAGAGAAAGGCAGAAAAGCAGGAAAAGGGAAACAAAGAACAGACACAGCAAACACAAAACAAATAAGATAATAGATTCAAATCTGACAATATCAACAATCACATTACATTTAAATAATCTAACACTCCAATTTAAAGGTAGAGATTATCAGATTGGATTAAAAAGCAAGAACCAATTATAGGCAGCTTACAAGAAACACACCTTAAATATAAAAATATGTTTAAGTGATTAAAAATGATAGTCTATGTTAACACTGTTCAAAAAACCCACCTGAAGTTCTTATATTATTAGACAAACTAGATTACAGGACAGAGAGCTTCATTTATTTGCTCAAGGTTGCAGGCTTTATAGTATTGTACCTGGAATTCAAGCCTTCATCTGCTTTAATTCAGAGATTACTTTTATCATCACATTATAACAGAGAACCTTCTGCTATTTCTTAGATACCTATCATTGAAACTGTCAGGAAAAGAATCTCTCTCTCTCTCTCTCTCTCTCTCTCTCTCTCTCTCTCTCTCTCTCTCACACACACACACACACACACACACACACACATCTAAAGAACACTCATGAATCAGAAGATAAACAGTCCTGACTCTGTTTCTGATTACCTGTATAAGCATGAGTGCATTATTTAATCTCTTTTTCCCCCCATAGCTCCTCTGCACCTGACTCCTACCCCACCCTCTGCCCTTACCTCCCCCACATTGTCCTCATCCATAGGTGTATGATTTTTGTCCAGTCTCTCCCTGCTCCACCCTCACCTCTTTCTCCCTGAGAATCATCAGTCCTCTCTCTTTCTATGGCCCTGATTCTATTATATTCACCAGTTTATTCTATTCATCAGAATTTCAATTCACTTGCTTTTTAGATTTACTGGTTGATAGATATGTATTTCTTGTTCATATTTTTTAAAAATATATTTTATTAATATTTTACAGAGAGGAAGGGAGAGGGATAGAGTTAGAAACATCTATGAGAGAGAGACATCAATCAGCCACCTCCTGCACAACCCCTTCTGGGGATGTGCCCACAACCAGGATACATGCCCTTGACCGGAATTGAACCAGGGACCTTTCAGTCCGCAGGCCAATGCTCTATCCACTGAGCCAAACCGGTTTTGGCATGTTGTTCATATTTTTTATTTTTACCTTTTTCTTCTTCTTCATTTTCTTAAAGAATACCTTTCAGCATTTCATATACTACTGGTTTGGTGCTGATGAACTCCTTTACTTTTTTCTTATCTGTGAAGCTCTTTATTTGACCTTAAATTCTGAATGATAGCTTTGCTGGGTAGAATAATCTTGGTTGTAGGTTCTTGCTATTCATCACTTTAGATATTTCTTGCCACTCTCGTCTGGCCTGCATAGTTTCTGTTGGGAAATCAGCTGACAATCATATGCATGCTCCCTTATAGGCAATTAACTATTTTTCTCTTGCTCTTTTTAATATTCTCTCTTTGTCTTTTGCTCCTGGTATTTTAATTATGATGTGTCTTGGTATGATCCTCTTTGGTTCCTTTTTTGGGGGGTTCTGTGAACTTTCTGGACTTGTAAGTCTATTTCTTTCATGAGGTGGGGGAAGTTTTTAGTCATTATTTATTTAAATATATTTTCAGTAACTTGCTCTCTCTCTTCTGGCACCCCTATAATTCTGATGTTGGTATGCTTGAAGTTGTCCCAGAGGCCCCTTACACTATCTTCACAGTTTTTTATTCTTTTTTCATTTTGCTTTTCCAGTGGAGTGTTTTCTGCTTCTTTGTATTCCAAATCTTTGACTTGATTCTTGCATTCCTCTAGTTTGCTGTTAGGTCTCTATATAATATTTTTTATTTCAGTCAGTGTATGTTTAATTTCTAGTTCGTCCTTTTCCATCTTCTCTTGGGTCTCACTAAATTTATCCATATTTTCTAGGAAATTCTTAAAAAACCTTATAACCATGGTTTTGAATTCTATATCCAGTCATTTGTTTTCCTCCATTCCTTTCATTTGTGTTCTGTTCTTTTATCTCTGCATTTTTGCTGCTTCCCTGAGTTGGTAGAGTAGCTTTGTGTGCTAGGTGTCCTATATGGCCCAGTAGCTCTGCCTCCCCAGTTACCTGAGGTGGACACTCTTGGTGCATCTCTTTGTGGACTGTGTGTACAACCTTGTTGTAGTTAAGCCTTGATTGTTGTTGGTATCACTGAGGGAATATACCTCCAAGCCAACTGGTTGTGAGGATCAGCTGGATCTACACCAGGAGAACTTCTGTGCCTTATTTTACAAGACTTGCGAAATTGCAAAAGCCTCTGTGTTTACTTGGATGGGCCAGAGTCTTAGGGCTGAGTAGACAGCCTTGTCTTCCAGGCAGCCCTGTCCTACTTGCCCCCTGGGTCTTAGTTCCCTCAGTAATCGCTGCAGCCCTCTTTGTGCACACTTTTGCTTGCTCGCCTCCAGACCTCTGCCTTTCCGGCTCCCCTGAGTTTCTGTATGGTCTGGGGATCCATATGAGTCTGGGACCCCAGGGTCTCACCCGAAACTGAGGTTCAGTGAAGTCAGACATGGATTTCAGTGCAGTTGGGAGGTTCTATCTTCCTCCTGCTAGAGAAAGCCCAGGGTACAATTAGCAGTCAGTCCTCTTTGTGTGCACTTCTGGGTGTGCCTCCAGACTTCTTACTTTGGCTGCTCCCCTAAGTTTCCATGCACTATTCCCTTTTCACAGCAGTCTAGACTCCCCCCATATATGAGTCTTACCCGTAACCGGGGTTCATTGCAGTCAGAAGTGGGGTTCAGTGCAGTCGCAAGTTTTTGTCTCCCTCCCACTAGAGGAAGCCAGACAGACACTCTGCCATCCTTCCTCTTCATGCATGTGTCTTTGTACCTCAGCTTTTAACCGCTCATCTGAGTCTCCCTGATCCCCTTTCTTTCCTTCTAGTTGTACAATTTCCACTCATCCAGCTTTCCGGTGGTTCTGGATGTTGTCCATTTTGTCTTTTAGTTGTATTTTTTAAATTGTTGTGTGAGGCAGTAGTTTAGGTGTTCACCTATGCTGCCATCTTGGTTTTTCCTGTCCATAAAATTATTTTTGTTGTTACTTCATAACTGTAATCTTGTTACTGTTATGAATCGTCATGTAAATATCTGTGTTTTCCGATGGTCTTAGGCTCTACAGCAGTGGTTCTCAACCTTTGGATTGTGACCTACAGGTTGAGAACCGCTAGCAGGGTCACCTAAGACCATTGGAAGACACAGATATTTACATGACGATTCATAACTGTAGCAAAATTACAATTATGAAGTAGCAACAAAAATAACTTTATGGTTAGGATTACCAGAACATGAGGAACTGTATTAATGGATGGAAGCATTAGAAAGGTTGAGAACCACTGCGCTAACTGTTCTTGTAGTGCAAGGCTTCTGGTGATAAATCATTTCAGTTTCTGTATGTCTGAAAATATCTTTATTTGCCTTCCTTTTCTAAAAATATTCTTTCCAGCTGTAGAATTCTAGGTAGATAGATTTTTTTCTTTTAGCACTCTAAGGATATTGCTGCACAATGTCTTCTCCCTCCCTCCTCCTCCTCCTTCTCCTCCTTCTCCTCCATTTTCTTTGTTACTTTGTATATAACAAGTCCTTTTCTCTGACTGCTTTTGAGATTTTTTGTTTATCACTGGTCTTAGGCAATATGATCATATTATGACTCTGTGTAGTGTTCTTCCTATTTCTTGTGCTTGACATTCACTGAATTTCTTCCATTTGTGAATTTTTAGTTTCCACCAATTTTGGAAACTTTTTCAGCAAATATTTTTCAAATACTTCCCCCTGCCTCCCACCACTCATCTCTCTCTTCCCTCTTTGTATGACTTCAAACATGGAAATTAAGCCAATTAATCTATCATAGTTCCATTTTAACATTTTTTTCTTGTTTTGTTTTTACTCTCCATGTTTCCCTTTATATAATTTCTACTGGTGTGCCTTTAATTGCAATAATCTTCCTGCCAGCAATGTACAATCTTGATAATCCCATCAGAGTACTTTTCATTTCATGCATTGGAGTTTTTATCTCTAGAAGTTTGATGTGGATTTTTTAAAATATCATCTATTTTTCTACTTAACTGTTTTAGCATGTAAAATTCAGTTTTAAAAATGTTTTAATGTTCTCTGTTAATTCTAGCATATATGTCACTTCTGGGTCAGTTTCAATTGATTTATGTCCTTATTATGGATCATGTTTCCTGCCTCTTTGCAAGACTGTAAATCTTTGATTTGATGCCAGATTCTGTGATTTCACCTTGATGGCTGCTGGATATAATTGTATTTCTATAAATATTCCTGAGCCTTGTTCTATAAAGCAGTTAATTTACTTAGAAATATTTTTATCCTTTTGAGTCTTGCTTTTATTATTTGTTAGCTGATTCTGAAGCAGTTTTTAATCTAGGGCTACTTGTTTCCCACTGCTGAGGAATGACCCTTCTGTGTACTCTGCCCAGTGCTCATGAATTACGAGTTTTTCCAGTCTGGATGGTGGGGACAGGTAGTATTTCCAGCCCTGTGTGAGCAGCAAAAAGTTTTTTTAATTTTTTTCAGATGGCTCTTTCCCAGCCTTGGTTAGTTTCCTCTCACACGTACAAATAACTACTCTGCTGAATACTTAAAAGAGGCCCTGTGCAGATCTCCAGAGTTCTCTCTGCAGCTCTCTCTTCTTCCACAGCCTATTATATAAACTCTAGCTTTATGAGTCTCCCCAGACTTACAGCTGCATCTCTTTAATCCAAGGAGTCTACTGTCTTTGCCCCAATTCCCCTCTCTATGCCATAGCTCAGAAAATATCTTAAGATAGTAAATTGGGACAATTGCAAGGCTTACTATATTTGATTCCTATCTCCCAGTTATCACCGCTCTTCATTGACTAATATTTAGTGTTTTAAAAACAATTTGTTCATGTATTTAGCCTGTTTTTGTTTTTGTGATTGTTTTAATTGTGACGGTAAATACACTCCATCCTTGTTATTCCATCTTGCCTGAAAATTAAAGTCCCACATTAACTTCTTAAACATTAGTTTCTCATCTGTAAAATGGAAATAACAGTGGTAACTAAGGCATTGAATATTTGTGAAGATTAAGTGTGATAACACATGTGAATCTCATAGTAGCTGCTCAATAAATATATATTATCTTCCTTTCTCCTTTCTTACTGCTAGGATCCCTCTCCACACCATTCCTACCAGGGGCTGCTCCTTTTAATGGCTCTCAGGGCCTAAAGGACTGAACTGTGTCTGTAACCAGTGTGCACTGCCAGTTCTTTTGAATTCATTCCAAAATTGTATTTGTATACAGGAAAAGAACCACACCTGATCTATCTTAAGAAAACAGATAATAATAAAGTAGCTTCATTCTTCCCTCAATGCTGGGAGTAAGTAAAAATAAATATAATACTACCACTACTTCCAAAGGATAGGATTTTTTGGTTTTGTTAAGTATGTCTCTTCCAGAGCTTCAGAATTGAGAGGGAGGGAGGCAAGGTAGAAGGGAGTAGGGAAACACACACACACACATGAGAGGGAGGGAGGGAAAGAGAGAGAGAGAATGAAAATACTTTTTTTAACCATTTTTATTTATTTATTTTTTAAATTTCTTTATTGATTAAGGTATGACATATGTGTCTTTATTCCCCCATTACCCTTACCCCCCCCCATTCATACCCTTACCCTCCTGTAGGGGACAGATCAACCAAAGGACTTTAATGCATGCATATAAGCCTAATTAATGGACACAGACAACAGGGGGTAAGAGAATGGAAATATTAATCATTATAACATTGACAAGCCTTTAAAGGCTGTGTGTTATTTCCAATTTGGTATTTATTGTTCTTAAGGACAACTACTGTTTACTTTCATAGTTTACTTAAGTAAATGGATCATTTATATATAGTTTTATTTGCCTTCTCCAGGAAGCAAAATACTTTTGAGTGAGGAAGTCCCACACCCTCTTAGAAAACTGGATAGAAAAATTGAAAGAAGCTCAGAAGGAAAAGGAGAGCCGACACCCAAAGATGATGCAGGCCAAGGAGTGAGTCACAGCTAGCTTACAGTGTCCAAATATACTAGAACATAACTTGACCTTTAAAGAAGGAAAAATCTTTCCAAAGATTGAGTCAGCTTATACCTTGCATCTTCTCCATGCTCATTTTAGAGTACTGCCTTGGTTGTTCCTGCTGAATAGCAGTCCATTCATTGAATTGTTTATTCAATTAGCAAATATTTATTCAGCATCTACTATGTGTAAAGCACAGTGCCAGAGGCAGTGATGAATAAAATATGGTATATTTCCTATGGAACTTTTATAATCAAACTACTACCAAAGATAAGGAATGACCCTAACTGGTGTCCTTAACTTCAGCAGAATTTTATTCTGCCCATCAATCTACTGTGGGGATTCGAAGGGAAATGATTTTTAAAAAATTCTTTATGTTTCAAGTGTTACATATGTCTCCTTTACACCCTATTGACCTCTCTCCAGCCGTTCCCATGCACCCAGCACATGCCCTCACCCCCCTCCCTAATGTCTGTGTCCATGGGTTATGCTTATATGCATGCACACAAGTCCTTTGATTGATTTCTTACCCACCCTCTCCTGCCCACTCCATCCCTCTGAGGTTGTACAGTCTATTTGATGCTTCTCTGTCTCTGGATCTATTTTTGTTCATCAGTTCAGGTTGTTCATTATATTCCACAAATGAGTGAGATCATGTGATAGTTATCTTCGTCCAACTGGCTTCTTTTTTTAAAAAAAAATTATGATTTATTTCAGTCCTGACCATTAAGCTTTTTTTTCATTTTTTATTGTGTTACATGTATACATATATCCCCATTGTCCCCTCCTTCCCAGGCATACCCCAACTCCCAGTGTCTATGTTCATTGATTATGCTTATATGCATAGATACAAGTCCTTTGATTGATCTCTTTTCTACCCCACCTCTCCTTAATCTTCCTGCTGTAATATCACAGTCTGTTTGATGCTTTACTGCCTCTGTATCTATCCTTTTGTTCATCAGTTTACAATGTTATTTATTATCCACAAATGAGTGAGGTCATGTGGTGCTTCTCCGTCACTGACTGGCTTATTTCACTAAGCATAAGGCTCTCCAGTTCCATCCAGGTTGCTGCAAATGGTGAGAATTCCTTCTTTTTAATGGCAGCATAGAATTCCATTGTGTAGATGTACCACAGTTTTCTGATACACTCACCTACTGAAGGACACCTAGGCTGATTCCAAATTGTAGCTATTGTAAATTGTGCTGCTATCAACATAGGGGTGCATAAATCCTTTCTGATTGGTGTTTGTAATTCCTTAGGAAAAATTCCTGAGTGAGATTGATGGGTCAAATGGGAGATCCATTTTTAGTTTTTTTAAGAAAACTCCATACTGTTCTCCACAGTGGCAGCACCAGTCTGCATTCCCACCAACAGTGAACAAGGGTTCCTTTTTCTCCGCACCCTCGCCAACACTTGTCATTTGTTGATTTGTTGATGATTGCCATTCTGACAGGTGTAAGGTGGTATCGCATTGTCATTTTGATTTGCATCTCTCAGATAATTAATGACTTTGAACATGTTTTCATGTGTCTCTTGGCCTTCCTTCTGTCATCATTTGAAAAGGTTCCATTTAGGTCCGTTGCCCATTTTTTTTTATTGGATCAATCATCTTCCTTTTATTAAGTTGTATAAGTTGGCTGTAGATGTTGGAGATTAAACCTTTAACAGTGATAATATTTCTAAATATGTTCTCCCATACAGTGGTCTTTCCTGTTGTTTTATTGATGGTTTCTTTTGCTGTACAAAAGCTTTTTTATTTTGAAGTAGTCCCATTGGTTTATTTTTTCTTTAGCTTCCATTGCCTTTGGAGCAGTATCAGTGAAGAAGTTCTTTTGGCATATGTCTGAGATTGGACTGCCTGCGGATTCCTCTAGTAGGTTTATGGTTTCCCTTCTAATGTTTAAGTCCTGTATCCATTTTGAGTTTATTTTTATATTTGGTGTAAGTTGGTGGTACAGTTTCATTTTTTTCCATGTATCTGTCCAATTTTCCCAACACCATCTATTGAAGAGGTTGTCTTGGCTCCATTGTATGTTCATGCCTCCTTTGTCAAATATTAGTTGAGCCTAGTGGTTTGGGTGGATATCTGGGTTCTCTATTCTATTCCATTGGTCTATATGTCTGTTCTTGAGCCAGTACCAGGCTGTTTTGAGAACAGTTGCTTTGTAATATAGCATGAAATCTGGTATTGAGATCCCAGCTACTTTATTCTTCTTTCTCAGAATTGCTGTGGCTATACGTGGTCTTTTTTGTTCCAGATGAATCTATGAAGAATTAGTTAAAAAAATACTATGTTCTGTGAAGTATGTCATAGATAAATACTATGAACAACTTTATTCCAATAATAGAGTTGTTCATAGTATTTTTAAACTATGAACTAGGTCTGTGAAGTATGTCATTGGAATTTTAATGGGTAGTCCATTGAATCTATAGATTGCTTTGGGTAGTATGGACATTTTAATATGATGTTGATTCTCCCAATCCATGAGCATGGTAATGTTATTCCATCTGTTAATATCTTCCTCTATATCTTTTTTCAGTGTCCTGTAGTTTTCTACATATACGTCTTTTACCTCTTTAGTTAAGTTTATTCCTAGGTATCTTAATTTTTTGGTGCAATGGTAAATGGGATTGCTTTTTGAGTCTCTCTTTCTGTAATTTCATTATTAGTGTACAGAAATGTCTCAGATTTCTTGGCAATAACTTTGTATCTTGCTACATTGCCGAATTCATTTATTAAGTCAATTAGTTTTGGGATGGAGTCCTTCAGGTTTTTTATGTACAGTATCATGTCATCTGCAAATAAGGACAGCTTTACTTCTTCCTTTCCAATTTGGATGCCTTTTATTTCTACTTCCTGTCTAATTTCAATGGCTAATACTTCCAGAACTATGTCGAACAAGAGAGGTGAGAGTGGCCATCTCTGTCGTGTTCCTGTTCTTAGTGGAAATGGTTTTAGTTTTTGCCCATTGAGTATAATGTTAGCTGTGGGTTTATCATATATGGCTTTTATGATGCTGAGGTATGATCCTTTTATTACCACTTTGCTGAGAGTTTTTATCAAGAAAGGGTGTTGGATTTTGTCAAATGCTTTTTCTGCATCAATTGATATGACTATGTGATTTTTATCTCTCAAATTGTTTATGTGAGGTATCACATTTATTGATTTGTGGATATTGTACCATCCCTGCATTCCTGGGATGAATCATTCTTGGTCATGGTGTATGATCTTTCTGATTTACTGCTGGATCCTATTTGTTAGAATTTTGTTGAGGATTTTGGCATCTATGTTCATGAGAGATATTGG
The DNA here is from genome assembly GCA_004026805.1 of Lasiurus borealis. Classification (NCBI taxonomy): domain Eukaryota; kingdom Metazoa; phylum Chordata; class Mammalia; order Chiroptera; family Vespertilionidae; genus Lasiurus; species Lasiurus borealis. The sequence goes on from PVJN01008261.1 coordinate 56,305, forward strand.
CCTATAATTCTTTTTCTTTGTGTTGTCTTTATCTAGTTTTGGTGTTAGGGTGTTTGGAAGTGTTCCTTCTTCTTGAATGTTTTTGAATAGTCTGAGGAAGATAGGTTTTATTTCTTCCTTGAATTTTTCGTAAAACTCTCCTGTGTAGCCATATGGTCCCGGGCTTTTATTTGCTGGAAGCTTTTTGATGACTGCTTCAATTTCTTTCATAGTTATTGGCCTATTGAGATGTTTAGATTCTTTCTGATTAAGTTTTGGAAAGATATATTTTTCTAGGAATATGTCCATTTCTTGCAGGTTGTCCAATTTATTAGAATAAAGTTGTACATAGTATTTTTTAACAATCCTTTGTATTTCTGCGGGATTTGTTGTTATTTCTCCTCATTCATTTCTGATTTTGTTTATTTGGGTCTTCTCTTTTTGCTTGTTGGTGATCCTGGCTACAGGTCCATTATTCTTGTTTACCCTTTCAAAGAACCAGCTCTTGGTTTTGTTGATCTTTTGAATTGTTTCTTTGGTCTCCATATTGTTTATCTCCACTCTAATCTTTACCATTTTCTTCCTTCTGTTTACACTGGGCTTTTCTTGTTGCTCTCTTTCTAGATCTTTGAGTTTTAGAGTTAGGTAATTTATTACCATTATTTCCTGTTTTTATGCAGTAGGGTTGTAGGGCTATGAACTTCCCTCTCAAGACTGCTTTCACTGTGTTCCATAAATTTTGTAATGTTGAGTTGTCATTGACATTTGTTGACATGATGTTTTTTATTTCTTTCTTGATCTCTTTGGTTACCCAGTCGTTGTTTAATACCATGCTGTTTAGTCTCCATGTGTTTGATTTCTTTCTCTTGTTTTTATTTTAGTTGATTGCCAGTTTTATGCCACTGTGGTCTGAGAAAATGCTTGGTATGATTTCTATCTTCTTGTATTTGAAAAGACTACTCTTATGACCCAACATATGATCTATCTTTGAAAATGACCCATGTGCCCTGGAGAAGAATGTATATTCTGTGGCTTTGGGGTGAAATGTTCTGAAGATGTCAATTAATTCCATCTGGTCTAGTCAGTCATTTAGGATTGATGTTTCTTTTCTGATTTTTTGTTTAGAGGATTTGTCCAGTGGTGACTGTGGGGTATTAAAGTCTCCTACTATGATTGTATTGCTGTCAATATCTTCCTTAATATCTTCCAAGAGTTTTTTCTATATATTTTGATGCTCCCATATTGGGTGCATATATGTTTACCAGAGTTATTTCTTCTTGTTGGATTGTTCCTTTTAGTATTATGAAGTGGCCTTCTTTCTCTCTTGTTATGTCCTTCACTTTGAGATCTAATTTGTCACATATAAGTATTGCAACCCCAGGTTTTTTTTTCATTTCCATTTGCTTGAAATACCATCTTCCATCCCTTCACCCTCAATCTGTGTGCATATCTTTTCCTGAGGTGGGTTTCTTGCAGACAGCAGATATATGGATCATGTTTTCTTATCCAATTGGTTACCCTATGTCTTTTGATTGGAGCATTTAATCCATTTACATTTAAAGTTATTATTGATAAGTACTTATCTGTTGCCATTTTTAGTCCTTACCCTCAAGTTCCTTCTTCACTTGCTCTTTCTTTTTATTACAGCAGATCCTTTAACATTTCTTGCATTGCTGGTTTGATCATAATATATTCCCTTAGTCCTTTTTTGTCTGTGAATCTTCTGATTTCACTTTCAATTTTGATTGAGAGTCTTGCAGGGTATAGTATTCTTGGATTCAGACCCTTCCTTTGCTTGACTTTGTATATTTCATTCCATTCCCTTCTGGCCTGATGAGTTTTGTTGAGAAATAAGTAGCTAGTCTTATGGGTGTTTCTTTGTAAGTAACTTTCTGTTTCTCTCTGGCTGTTTTTAAGATTCTTACTTTGTTGTGGGTGTTTGCCAATTTAATTATAATGTGCCTTGGTGTCATTTTCTTGGAGTTAATTTTTCTTGGGACTCTGTGAGCTTCTTGGATTTGATTTATTTCCTATGTTGGGGAAATTTTCTGTCATTATTTCTTCAAACAGGTTCTCTAATCCTCGTTCAGTTTCCACTCTTTCTGAAACCCCAATAATGCAGATGTTGTTTTGTTTTATGTTATCCCAATGTTCCCTTAGGCTCTCCTCTTGCTTTTTAACTTTTTTTTTTCTAGAAGCTGCTGTACTTGGGTATTTTTTCCTACTCTTTCTTCTAGCTCACTGATGCGGTCTTCTGCTTCATCTTGTCTACTTTTGATCCTTTCTCTTGAGTTCTTTATAGCAGTGATGTTATTTTTCATTTTTTCTTGAGTATTCTGCACCTCCTCTAGGTTCTTCTGCATTTCTTTTTGCTGCTTCTTCACCTCCTCTTGGCTCGTATTCATTTCCTCTTGGCTCTTACTCACATTGTCGATTTTGTCTTCCATTCTTTTCATCCATCTTATGATCATTTCTTTGAACTCTTTCTCTGGCAGGCAGGCTTATTTCTGCTTCTATTTCATTTACTTCCTTTTCTGGTGAAACCTGCCTTTCTATCTTGTGTGGGCTGTTTCTTTTTCTGCCCATGGTCTTTTTTCTCGGGGTGTCTAGTTTTGTAGTTCTCTCTCCTATATTGATTGAAAGGAACAAACTACAACATGACCAGGTACAGCACACAAGGCACTGAGTAGAATTGTATTCAAGATGTTAATAATCACAAATAAGGTGACCACCAATGAAACACAAATTACTGGTCAGTAGAGAAAGAAGAAGAGGAAAATGAGGAAAAAAGAAAAGAAAGAAATGCCAAAATCAAATTGGGAGATGGTGAAAAAAAAATAAATGAACAAAAAATAAAATAAAATAAGAAAATAAAAAGGAGAAGCAGAAGAAAAGAGGAAGAGAAGGAAGTCAGAGTGAAAGAAAGAGGATAAGAGAGAAAAGGGGAACAAAAAATAGGTGTCAGGAGAAAACGCCAATAGAACAGTCACTAATCCCAACAAATGTTGGCATCCAGAACCTGGAGATTAATACAAACTACAAATAATAACTGGTATGGAGGGAGGTGAGGAAAAAGAGAGGTAATAAACAAACTAAATTAAAGCAAACAAAAAGTAAAATAAAACAAATAGAATAAGCTAAAACTATCTCACCAAAAAAGTACAAAAAATCGATATAATCACCGTTCAGACAAAGAGCAACAAAGGGTCATAGATAAAAACAACTTTTTGGATAGTGAAGTTAAGTAGAGAGAGGTTTGTATGGGCCTTGAGTAGGGGTTTTGAAATTAGATATATAAGTGGGGTGAAATTTTAACCAGGTAAAGAGAAAGAATAGGAAGAATCTAAAATAGGAAAATGGAAAGAGAAAACAAGACAACAAAATTGGGAAAGTTAGGAGGAAAGTGTTGGCACAAGGTAGAGTTGAGATAGAGTAAAATTATGCTAAAGAAAAGATGAAAATAGAATGTAGAACTCTAATCCTGAAGTAAAATAAAGCGAAAACAAAATGACACTTGTTTTTTTCCAAAATGGTAAAATAATATTTGTACTAATACTAGATGAAAACAAAAATGTAGGAGAATCAAAGATGGCGGCATAGGTAAACACCTATACTGCTCCTCGCACAACAATTTCAAAAGTACAACTAAAAGACAGAATGGACATCATCCAGAATCACAGGAAAGCTGGCTGAGTGGAAGTTCTACAGCTAGAAGAAAAGAGAGGGGCTCACAGAAACCCAGAGGAGCTGCAAAAAGCTGAGGTTCAGAGACACGCGAGCTGAGAGAGCGGGTGCCAGAGTACCTGGCTGGCTTTCTCTGGCGGGAGGGAAACAGAGACTCCCAAGGTCATTGAACCCCTTATCTTATGACTCTAAACCGCAGATCCAGCCAAAACTCATAAGGGGGGAGTTTGGACTGTGAAAAGAGGGAGGTGCATGGAAATTTAGGGGAGTCGAAACAGATCAGAGGTATGGTGGTGGCGTGCACGGCACTGCGCAGAGGTTAGATTGCTGATTGTGCCCCTGGCTTTTGCGAGTGGGCGGGAGACAGACCCTCCCAAGTGTGCCACTTCCTACTCCACTAAGCACCTGTTTCGGGTGAAACCCTGGAGACCTAGACTCGTGTGGTCCTGGTGCGCAGGGGAGCTGTAAAGGCAGCAGCTAGAGGCACTGCGGGTGCCCGCACACAAGGACCGCTCCAGTGATTACCCAGTCACGTGAGACTCAGGGGCCATGGAGGGCGGGTCAGACTGGAAGGGAAGGCAGTCCCTTAAGCCCTGAGACTCCACCCATCCCAAGCTTAACAGAGCCTTCTTTGGTTTTGCAAGTGTGGTATCATAAGGCTGAATTAAACACAGAAGTTTCCCCGGCATAGTGAAAATGCCGAGACAAGGGAAGGGATCACAAACAATGAAATGGAGGGAAAAGAAAGACTGGATATAGAGTTCAAAACCACACTTATAAGGTTTTTCAAGAATATGCTAGAGAAGTTGGATAAAGTTAGCAATAGCCAAGCGGAGATGAAAAAGGACCAACTAGAGATGCAAAAAATCCAACTAGAGATGGAAAAGGTCCAACTAGAGATGAAAAAGGACCAAATAGAAATTAAACATACACTGTCTGAAATAAAAAAATATTATGCAGAGACCTAACACCAGACTAGCAGAAGGCAAGAATCAAGTAAAAAATGTGAAATATAAAGAATTAGAAAACACTCAATTGGAAAAGCAAGAGAAAAGAATCCAAAAATGTGAAGATAATGTAAGGAGACTCTGGGACAGCTTCAAGCCTACCAACATCAGAATTGTGGGAGTGCCAGAAGAGAGAGAGCAATATACTGAAAACCTATATAAAGAAATAATTACTGAAAACTTCCACCACCTGATGAAAGAAATAGACATAACAAGTCCCGGAAGCACACAGAACCCCATATAAAAGGAATCCAAAGAGGACCACACCAAGACACATCATAATTAAAATACCAAGAGCAAAAGACAAGGAGAGAATATTAAAAGCAGCAACAGAAAAACAGTTCATTACCTACAAGGGAGCACCCATACGACTGTCAGCTGATTTCTCAACAGAAAAGATGCAGGCCAGACGGGAATGGCAAGAAATATTCAACATGATGAACAAAAGAACCTACAACCAGGAATACTCTATCCAGCAAAGCTATCATTCAGAATTGAAGGGCAGATAAAGAGTTTCACAGATAAGAAAAAGCTAAAGGAGTTCATCAACTCCAATCCAGTATTATATGAAACGCTGCAATGTACTCTTTTAGAAGAGGAAGAAGAAAAAGTAAAAGCCAAAAAATTATGAACAACAAATACATGTCTATCAACAAGTGAATCTAAAATTAAGTGAATTAAAAATTTGATCAACAGAATAAACTGGTGAATATACTAGAATTAGGAGCACAGAAAGGGAGTGGACTGATAATTCTCAGGGGGGAAGGGGTGAGTGGTGTACAGGGAGAGACTGGACAAAAATATACACCTATAGCTGAGAGCAATGGGAGGGAGAGAAAGGTGGGAGCTGGGTCGAGGGGTGCTATGGAGGGGAAAAAAGAGGAAGAAATATAATAATTTGAATAATAAAGATTCTATAAAAAAAGAAAAGAAAAATGTAATAATTAAAAAGGCAAAATCAATTGAGGAGGAAAGAAAAAATTGTTTTTTAATTAAAATATGCAAAAATAAAAATATAAAATAAAAGAAAAAATTTAAGAAAAAGAAAAAAAGAAAAAAAAATAGAATGGTCATTCACTTCCACTATTGTTCTGCTTAGCACTTCTGTTTCCCAGGCAGGAGGGTATTGCAGTTCCCTGTGTTTCCCTTTTGGTGTTTTAATGTTTTTATTCTTTTGTGGTTATGTGAGAGTCAATTTGTGCTTCATCCACTGGGTGGCAGTGTTTCGGAATTGACCTCTGAGACTAAGCACAGGATCTCTCTAGGCTGTGTTCAGATCCTGTTACTCTGTGGTTCTCAAAACTGTTTTGTGGGAATTTTGCAGTCGGGACACTGAAATAACTCCCAGGCTTTCCCTCTGTCTCAGATCAAAACAAGTAGTTTTCCAGAGCTCCCCTCTGTCAACAGCTCTGAGAGTTTGCCTCCACACTTAGTGATCATGCCCTGCGCCACATCTGTGGACCTCTCCAGAGGCAGCTTCCCTGCAGCCCGGTTCCCACAGTGTGCGTGTCTCTGTTGTGTTGGATGGGAGACCTCACCTTATCCCAGGTGAAATCTGACCTTTCCGTGTGCCGTGTGGAGCACCTCTGAGTCCGTGTCTGCGCAGATTGGAGAGCGGTGTTCTGGGTCCCCGGGTCCCCGGCTGTTCGGTGGGTGCTTCAGCCGCAGGTTTCAGACCGCCACGGCCATCCACTTCCCTCTGCAAGATGGCGCCGTCTCCGAGTTCCCGCTGGTGGCTTCCGAAGACAAAATCCCTGTGGCAGTGGGGCTGCCTGGCCAGGAGAGCCCCGTCCAGCAGTCCCCCACCTTCTCCTGGATGATAACTGACTCTTACTTGCCAACAAACACTCCCAGTGCGACTCTCAGCTGCTCTCTCTCTGTTCAGCAACAAAGCTCCAGATGCATCTGTCTACTCCACCGCCATTTTCCAACAACCTGACCATTAAGCTTTAATTCAGTCCTACCCATTCACACATGACATGCCCCCCAAAACAATAAAGTTAAGCTCTGTTTTAAGTCTTTACATAGGAACTATCTCACATCTTTCTGGACTATTACCGATTCTTTATGTTGTTTCCCATTTTTGATTGTGTTCCTGCCTTATGGAGTTGTCATTGTCAACTTATGTATCAAGCTTAATTCTCTAAGCACTTTCATCTAGCTTACCCCTTTGATTCTTTTCTTGGGTACCGCAGGCAGGTCAAGCTGTGATTCCCAATACACATTCCAGCTAGGTTTTTCTTAGTTCCTGGGAAATGAAAATGGGGCATTTTGGTATTTAGTCACTAAGCAATAGGAAGCTTACTTAGGAAGTACCACAGAGATATACTTGTTCATTTGACATATATATATGAAGCAACTACTATGTGCCAAGAATACTGCTCTGATAAAACTATAGTCTAGTGAGGAAAGCTGCATTATTTTTTTAAAAGCACAGTCAGTAAAATGATGATAACAACCATTAAAGGAAATATGGAGTGCTGTGATAGAGAAATATCTGCTTGTAGTGGAGGAGATGGCTACTTTCATTAGGGTATTTAAGAAAGTCCACTTGAAAGAATTGTCACTTAAACAGATTGGTGGGTTAAGTAGGAGCCAGTTATGCAATGATTCATCTGGAGGAAGAGCTTCTGGTCAGAGGGAACTACAAGTGAAAAGAAAAAGTGGTATGTTATGCAAGAGGAACAGAATGAAAGCCAGAGGGGCTGGAAAATGCTGAGCAAAAGAGCGATGTGAGATAAGATTGCAGATGTGGGCAAGGAGCAGATCTTTGCTTTGATTTTATACCATAGTATAATGGGACCTTTCCAGCTTCATGTTGCTGAGATCCACTTCCCTAGCAGGAATCCCAGATCAAAAGTTCTGAAACATGTGTTCTAGTATTATTCAACCATGAATTTATTTATCCCTTCAACAAGTTATTTTTCTATTTTCTCCCCTAAGTTTTCTCATTGGAAAATTAGAAGATTGGATTAGATTTCTTTAAGAACCATTCAAGCTCCAATATTCTATAATCTATGACATGACTTTCAAAATTCTGACTAAAAGCTCTGATCTGTGGATTAATTTCAGTTGAGTTGCTTCATACCTTGTTACTTCTGTGGATAGAAACCTTAAGGGATCTATTCCTATATAGACTTTACATTATGATGAATTTTCTCAAAGCTAATTTCTACATATCTTAATTATCTATGAAATAAGTGAGAATACGTATTTTTATTCTCATTTATTTTCAAAATATGATTTAAAAAGACTCTCTTCTTTAAGAAATTTGAAACTGATTCTGTATATATAGATTATTGAAAATGTTTGAATAACAATTTTAAAATAAATAATAGCTTTATTGATAAATAATTCACACATCATATAATTCATCTATTAAAAGTATATGATTCACTGGAGTTTAGTATGTTCAAGAGTTATGGAAACAGCATCTCAACAAAATTTAGAGCACATTTATCATCCCCTCAAATAAACCTCCTATCCATTTTCATAAATCACAATTTCAAGAGTCTCATTCTCTACAGACTGAGCTGGCTGGATGTGATATAAATCACAATTTAAAAAAGCCCACAGAAATCCTAATTTTTAGGAAGTGTCATGAGCTAACATTTAAGAGGTTGACTTTTTTCTTGAATCTCTGTGAAAGCTAACTTTGGAGGAATTGGTTTGCCTCATTCCACTGTGGGCTATGGTATATAAGTTTAGAATACAGGGTAAGGCAAAAGTGGGATTACAGTTGTGAGTATGCAAAACACAGTTTATTTTTGTATTGTTATTAATTAATTTTTGTGTTATTTTTCATATGAACAACTGTAAACCTACCCTGTATCACAACAATAGTAGCATATTAAAGACTAAATTAGCCCGGAACAGGTGACTCAGATGGTTGGAGCATTGTCCTGTGCACCAAAAAATCTTTAGCTATCTACATATTCTGGCCGCTTAGATGTGTATTTGTGTTGCCCTCATAGATGTCAAACAATCTATCAATCACATGAATGGATGTTACTTGCTGAAGACTGTTTAGTTTGTATGGAGATATTTAGGACAATTGACCGCCTCTTATCTAGCATGAAAAACAAGAGGGACCAAATTATTAAGCTTCTCTTGATGCCTACAGGAATCTTTGTATTATAGTCAGGGCTTATTTACTGTTGACCTCTGACCTTCCTACTGTGATAGTGTAGCCAACTTGAGTCAGGAGAAAATTTAATTCTAAATTCTGTAAGGTCAGGTCTTCAATTGCTCCTACTGTCAGCATTTTATCCGTATAGAATATTGTGTGTTTTTTCTTGATACCCAGTGTTCTTAAATATTTTTGGAACTTTTCAAAGATTTTTTATGATAAAGGAAATGGAAGGGTACAGTTAGAATATGGTAAAAATTGTAACAATGTTAAGGGTTTGAGCTCCAGCCAGTGGTTCATCAGCTAATTACACTGTGGTCTACCTATGCACCTGAATGAGATTTTTCCTGTCTCTAGGATCTGCTATTCCTATTGATAAAACTATGAATACATACATTGAATGGACAGAAAATTTCACACTACTTGGTGTGTTTTAAAGGTGTCCAAAATTACAACTATCTGCTTATTTGTGAGTCTAAATTTAGTTATAAAGAATGGTCACTGGGAGGTTGCTTGGGTGTTTTTCTTAAGCACATCCCAATAGCAAGCTTACTCCAGGGCTAAAGAAAAGGGACTTCTCAGAGTGGTACTGACTTTAAGGTGCTTTTTTTTTTTAACTCTATAGTGCTAGCTAACATAAAAGACTTTAAATATAGAATAGTGCTCCTATGGGAGATGCCAATCCCTACCCCAGACCTACTGTGGAGCCAGCAACTGAATTTTTACAAGTACTGAGGTAGTTCATACACAAATTAAAGTCTGAGAAGCACTAGGACAGATGGTCTCTAAAGATATCCATTATGTTAGGCAGTACTTCTAGAACTTTCA
>PVJN01008262.1:0-65925 GCA_004026805.1 Lasiurus borealis
GAGCTATTGCTTCAGAAAGACAATAAACCTGCCCGGTCGCCATGGATATGACATATTTGCTCTGAAAACAACACAATAATTAGCAAAGGGGAAAGATACAAGGAGAATATGCAAACTCCTGAGTTTAAAGCTACAGTGTTCTTTTCTCTGCTGAAAGCCTCTGCTGTGTTTGCCATCCAAATCAAACACGTTTTTTTTTAAAAAAAAAAAAATATATAGCAAGCAGTTCTCCTTTGAGCCGAGACGCAACACGGGTTCTACCTCCCCTACCCCCAACTCCTTCCAAAATGGAACAATTTTAAAAGATAAGCAGGATGATGGCAGAATGGGGGAAAGAGGGGTGGGGGGAGAGTCAAGAATTACCTCTGTTTTATTTCCTATGGCAGGGGTGGAGTCTGAGGTTTGTTTTTTCTTTTCTTTTCTTTTTTTTTAAAGTGTGCTCTTATTTAGCCCTGGACCTTCTGGCCAGATATAAATTTATTTATGAAAGCCAAATGCCCTGTGTGTGGCTCAACCCCCCAACCCCCCCAAAGTGAATGGAAGTGGGCAGGGCAGGAGGGGGGGGTCAAGTTGGAAAGGGAAAGTATACACTCAGAAAGCATCAGCTCTAGAGAGCGACCTCCACGCCCCCCCCACCCCCCGGCCACCTCCAAGAAAATGGAACCCGGGCCTTACTTTAATATTAAACATGCATTGCACGGTTCTACCTACGCCTTATTCCCCAAGGATCAGGAGGAAATGCAATCGCGTCGTATCATATCTGTCAGCGTGATCAACATGGGGAGATGGGAGGAGGTCTGCCATTTTTCAGAGTGTCACGACCCACGATCATGTCTGCCCTGCTGTGTGCTCCCTCCCTCCTCGCCACCCACTCCCCGCAAAGTCACGGATCCACAGACGGCTCCCCGAGGAGAGGGGAGAAGGCGGAAAAAGTTACCAGGCTCTCTCCCACGCCACACAGGGGTTACTGAGATTCCCTGAAAAAAGCCGGAAAATGGGGACTCGGAAGTATCTGAGTATTTAAAATAAAAAATAAAAAAAATTAAAGCATTCTATTCAGAAGGAAAAAAAAGAAAAAAAAAAACAACCACCACTCTTCCCCTTTTCCCAGAGGCTAATTTTCCAAAAACAGATGGTCAGAATCTAAAAGAGAAGCAAATATACCTCAACCCCCACAGGCAGAAGAAATCTAACTTTGAACTTCTTTTTAAATTAAGAAAGAGGGAGGGGTGGGGGGGAGAGCCAGATAAACTATTAATAAGTCTGAAAAATTAGCTGAGCTACAAGTTTTGTTTTTTTCTGGTTCGAGAGATTCTTTACACACGAGGGGAGCAGATATAAAGGAGAGGTTCGCATTTGACTGACTTCCTATTTTTTTTTTTTTAGACAATAGTTGGGTTTTGTGTGTGTGTGTGTGTGTGTGTTTTCTAGATTGGACTCTTTGATCTTGAAAGAATTTTGCTCTTATATGATGGGGGGGTGGGAAAGGGGGGTGGTGGTGAAATGATCTGTTTTAAATGATGATGCAACTTGGGGATCAAAGCCTTTTGCTTTCTTCTAGCCATAATAAGCTGCACTTTGCCACAAAGCGTGAGTCTGCGGCTCCCCTTCCTTCGCAAAGAAGGAAGAAACACAACGCACAGGGAGACTCCAGAGGAAAGACGCGAAGTCTCAGCGGCGGCAAGGTGCAAAGTCTAAAAGGAAGAAGAAGGAAGAAAGAAGAGAGAGAGAGAGAGAGAGGAAGAGAGAAAAAAAAAGAGAGAGGGAAGCACTGCCCCTTTAAACGTTTTAGTGCATATGGAGTTTGATTTCTGAAAGAGATCAGTTTAACATCTCCATAGAAACCAGCAACAGATTATCATCAACAGAATAAATAACTAGTCTAATAAATTAAACAGGAGGCATAAGATCGCTGGAAACCTGATTACCGAAGTTCAACAATATTCCCCATAAACTCTCGTTAACCGCCTCGGAGGTTGGGGGGGCGGAGGATGGGGGTGCCCTCTCTCCAATGAGCCGGTTTCCGGGGAGCGAGCGCGCGCGGTGGTGGCCGCGGCGGCGGCGGGGAAGGGGAAGTGCCCCGCGCTGCCCCGCGGACGGTGTCCGAGCCCGAGGCGGCACAGACCCTGCGCGGAGTTTGGGGAGAGGGCGAGCGGCGGGGAGTCTTGGGGGGAAGAGGGGGGCGGGAGCCGCGGAGAAGGAGCAGGACGCGCGGCCCGGGGCGGTGGTGGCGGTGGCGGCGGCGGCCACCAGGGCGCAAACCCGGAGCAGCTCGGCGCTCGCTCGCTCGCTCGCTCGCTCGGACGCCGCCGCCGCCGCACAGGCCCAGCGCCCCCTCTGGGCACGTGGAGCGCAGCCCCGGCGCAGCCCCGGGGGACCCGCTGCCCCCTCACCACGCCCCGGCGCAGCTGCTCCTGCTCAGCCGGGACAGCAGGCAGCTCCCTTTAGGACGGCGGCGTCCGTGTGTGCGTGTGTGTGCGTGTGTGTGTGTGCGTGTGTGTGTGTGTGCCCGCGCGTGCCACGGTGCGGGCGCGGGGAGAGGGGGTGGGGGGGCACCCAGTTACCCAGCGCCCCGTGTGCAGCCCCCGCTCCCGCTCTCCTGCGCGTCTCGGCGGCTTGGGGACCTCCTAGCTGCGCTAACTTTGCCCGCCGCCGCCCCGGCCTGTCTGCCCACCTCTCCGAGGGGTCCCGGTTGTTGGGGGTCCCACCATCCCTCCGGAGGGTCGCGCCTCCAGACTCTGTTGGGCAAGCGAGTGGCCCTTGGGTCCGGCCGGGTTTGGGGGGAACTCCCAGCTCCCCGGAGGGATGTTTGCGCTGTTTCCCGGGTGCACAAGTCACACGCACCCGCGCACCCTCCCCGGCCGAGAGAGAGAGAGAGAGAGAGAGAGAGAGAGAGAGAGAGAGAGAGGCTGGCGCTGGTTCGGGAGGAACTTGAGTTGCATGTAGGGAGCAGCCGCCGCCAGGGCCCCTGCCGCCACCCCAGGCGCTCCTGTCCCCCCAACTCGGGCCCGGGGCTGGGGGTCACACGGAAGAAGGAGGAGGAGAGGCTGCACCCACGTCCTGGAAGAAAACCTCCGACCATTTCCCGGGCGCCCCCGGCGTCCCCGCGGCCGTGATTGACGGCGGATACACCTGTTCCCCGCGCGGCCGCCGCTCCCAGCGCCGGGCAGGGCGCTCGCCCCCGAGCCCCGCGCCAGCCCGCTGTCCTCTCCTTCCCGCCGCCCCCGGGAGCCGCACCCCGGGAGCCCCGGCCCTGGCCAGCCCGCCACCCGGGGGTCACCCCCTTCCCTCCCGGTCGGGCTCCCGGGCCCTCCCGCTCCCCGGCCCGCGCGCCGGCCGCGGGAAGCGAGAGAGAACAGAAAGCAAAACTTGCTGGCGGCCGCCGGCCATCAGCTGCACATTCTGCAAATGCCACCGAGTAAAAATAAACCGCCCGCGCTCCGCCCGCCGCCGCCGCCCGCAGGCTCGCCCCCCGCGCGCCCCTCCGGCCCCCCGGCCCCCCGGAGCTCTCCCCCATGCCGTGGGGTGAAGGCCCGGTGCCCCCTCTCCCCGCGCGCCCCCTGCAGCCCCGCTCCCCGCCTCTCCTCCTCTGTGCCGGGCACCGCGCGCGCTCCTGGGCCCCGCGAAGCTCGCGCCCCGAGCCCAGGGGGCCCCCTCTTCGCCCCTCAAAGCCACACGCCGCTCTTTTCTCTGCCCTCCGCCCGGCGCCTCTTCCAGCTGCGCCCCTGGATCCCCGGGACTCCTCTTTCTCCCCAAATGCTCAGCCTCCCCCCGCCCCCCGCAGAGGTCACCCTCAGCCTGGCTTCGGGGACACGGAGACCCCGCTATGCCCCCTCTCCCACCGCGGTGTGGGCGCGGGGAGATGTGGGGAGGGGGAGCCCCCTGGGAGCGCACCCCTCCACCCGCCTGCCTGCCTGCCCGGCGAGCCCCGGCCCCGGCCACAACTTTCTTCTCTCCCGGCGGCTCAACCAGCCCGGCAACTGCCCCCGAACTTTTCCCCGGACCCAGGCGGGCTCCGGGCCGGCGGTGCCCGGCTCCCCGCGGCGCCCGGGGCTGCCAGGCTGAGTCCGGGGAGGCCGGGGAGGCCGGGGGTGCGAGGGGCCAGGAGAGCCACTTGCCGCGCCCGGGGCAGCGAGCGCGCCGGAGACAAACTTCCCAGGCGCAAATGGAAGAGGGGGCGCCGCTCCCCACCCCCCCACACACTCCAAACAGCCTCTGGCCTTGCGTTTCCCCACCCTGAGGCCCCCCACACCCCACCCCACCCCGGCCACGCCGCACCTCCGGGCACCCTGCCTACCTCTGCCGGCGGCCCCGACACCCCGGGAGCCGGGCGCCGGCGTCGGCCCGGCCGGAGGGCTGCTCCCATCCGCCCCTTCTTCCCCCGGGCAAAGTCTTGCAAAGTCACCCCGGGCGCCCCTCACCCCTGCCTCCGTCTCTGCCCCCGGAGAGCGCGCACACGAACCCCTGCAAACTGGGGGAGCGGAGGTGGCGGGGGGGGGGGAAGGAGAGAGATTCCACGGTATCGTCAAGGCTCTGCCCCCCACCCGGCCGGCCCGCGCGGCCAGGGGGGCGCCCCCACCCCATGTGCCAAGTCCTGCACTTGCGCCTGGCACCTCCCCCGCCCCCTCTTCTCCCCTGCCCCGCCGCCGCCCCCTCGGTGGGGGGATAAGTGACCCCCCAAGCAGGAGCAGCCCTCCCCTCCCCCGGAGCCGCGCGCTGGGCATTGCCCTGGCCGCGGCGGGCGACGCGCCACCGCCCCGCGCCCGGGTGCCAGCCCTCCGTGCCCCCTGCGCCCCGCACGGCCGCGCCGGGGAGTTGGGTGGCAGCCGCCGCCGCCGCCGCGCGCGCTGGCTGGCTGGCTGGCTGGCTGGCTCCCTCGCTCGCTCGCTCGCTCGCCGGCTCCCGGCTGCAAACGGCAGCCCCGGGGGGTGGCAGGCAGCACCTGGACAGGGGGGCGAGGCGCGGGGGCACCCCCACGAGTCCCCAGAAGCGGCGGGGCGGACCGGGGGGCGCGGCGGAGGGAGCGCGGAGTCTCTTACCTGCACTTGGGGCGGCTTTGGGTGACTTTCCAAGTCCGGGGGAAAAATGTGTGTGTGTGTGTGTGTGTGAGTGTGTGTGTGCGTGTGTGGTGTGTGTGTTTGGGATGGAGCGCCGCGGGCGCGCATGCGCTGCCCAAAGTTGCCGGATCCTGGATTTTTCGCTCCCAGTCTCCGCTGTCGCCCGCTGTGATTATGGAATTCTCCGCGGCCGGGCGGGCGGCCGGGTGGCATGCAAAACCCGGGCCGGATCGCGGGGCCGGGCTCCGCTCCACCCTCTCGCACCCCCAGACCTTCCCCTCCTGCTCTCTTCCCACCCACCTCCCAGGGCTGAGTGAGCTCTCTGCTTGCACGGCACCCCGAGGCACACGGCCTGCCCAGGAGCATCTGAGCACACACAGGCTGGCTCCCTTTGGCGGCTGGTGAAACTCTCCCCACTTCCCAAGCTGGGGGGACAGGGAAAAGGGGTAGGAGGGGGTTACTTTTCACCTGTTCTGAACTCGGGAGAGCCAGCCAGCGGGTTTGCCACTTTTCCTGAAGAGCTAGCTCTTTCCTGCAAGTTAAAATGTCAGGAGCCTGGTGTGCTCTCCCTGCTCCATCTTTGAGTTGCACTTAGTCTTTGCAAGGAAGTTTTTCATTCATTCCGATGTGCGAGGAATACATCCTTGAAGGGAGCAAGAGAGGCTGAGAAAGAATGAGGGGGGGTGGGGGGAACGTGTGTACAAATACTGAACATGGAAAACAGATGAATAATCTGATTTCGGAGAGCGAACGGATCTGAGAAGGAAATAAAACCAGCCAATAGGATAAGGAGTGTTTTGGAGAACTAATTTCTCTCCTCTCCAGGGAAAAGAGGAGGGCCTCTTTGAGGGGGAGCCTTCAGACACCACTGGAGACACGCCCTCCTTCCCCCCTCGGCCCTCCCCACATCTCCCAGCTGGCTCGGGGTGGCCACACCAGGCTGAGCCCGGAGGTCAGCCGCAGGCCTCTGCCCGGTGGCTCCCGGTCCTGCCTTTCTTGGCCAGGCTCCCCCCTCCCTCTCCTCCAGGCCTGAGCCGGTCACTGTACCTGTTTTTCCTTGGGCTCGGGGACAGGATGCAGATCACGTCAGAGCGACCGGAGAGAAAGGGGCAAACGCTCAGATGGGGAGATAAGTGAGACACGGAGCACAATGGCTTAACGATTCGCAGAATAAATGAATAAACAGTCAGAGTGTGGCCCACAGGTTGGAGCGGTGAATTGCACGGAGAGCAGAATGCCGGCTGGTAAATGCGGCTGCGGGCCTGGAGGGTTTGGGCCTCGGCCGCGGCCACGTTTCACCAAGTTTATCTCAGGCCTGGAAGGGACCAGAAGCCCTGACAGGGTGATTGTCCAAGAGAGACATCTGCTGGGATGCATCCCACGCCTGCCGAAGCCGGAAGTTCATGGGTAAATGGATAGAGACTGGGCACTCTATGGTCCTCTGGCCCTGAGGTGGCCAGGATTTACCTTGTCTCCCCCCATCTCTCCCCCCCCCAAAAAAACCTCCAGATTTGGGGGAGGAGGCACACCCATCCACACCCTTTAGACCAGTGGTTCTCAACCTTCCTAAGGCCGAGACCCTTGTATACAGCTCCTCATGGGATGGTGACCCCAACCATGAAATTTTGCTACTGTGATGCATCGTGATGTCAATATCTGCATTTTCCGATGGTCTTAGGCGACCCCTGTGAAAGGGTCGTTTGACCCCCAAAGGGGTCGTGACCCACAGGTTGAGAACTGCTGCTTTAGAGGCTGAGCGAGACCGGCTAAGAAGATGCCAACTCCAACACAGAGCGTGTCCCTCCGCCACCGGGAACGGAGCAGGGTGAGTCCAGTATTTGTCTGCACAGGAAGGCCAGACTTGGGGGGGGACACACATCTCGGGTTCATTTCGTTTTCTCCTCCCCTTCACCCCATCATGAACAGGAAGCAGCAACACATCACCAGTCCCTCTTGACCAGCGACCCATCCCTCTCTGTCCCACCCCCAACAATTCCTCCTCCATTTCCCCAGAAGTGGCTGCTGGGCCTCCAAGCCCCTGGTGCCTGGTGACTCGGCAGAATGCACAGCCCCGGGGACCTCCAGCCCAAGCCTGACCTGCTGCAGAAGGAGAAACTGAGGCACGGGGAGAGGTAAGGGAGCCGAGAAGTGGCGAAGAAGGCCTTCTAACGTTTCCATCTCCTGTGCAGCCTGAAGAAGTGGCTAACCACTTGGGCTTTGGGTGGGGTGGGGGGGATGGGGATGTCCCACCCTAGCAACCCCCCAGCAGAGTGACCTTGAGGAAGGCATTGGGCCCCTCTGTGCCTCAGTTGCCTCACCGGTGAAACGGGGGCGGGGGGTAGGGGGTAATAATCGTTCTTTACTGCCTGGGCTGGTTGGGAGGCTAAAATGAGTTAATGCAGGAAAAGCGCCCGGGCCAAGAGCGTGATCGATAAATGCCAGTAATTGTCATTGCTCCTCGGGACATTCAGTGCTCCCGCTGCTTCTCTTCGCTTCCTGTGCTCGCTGCCTTCCTGCCGTGCCTGCGTGCCTTCCCCCGCCGGCAACAGCTTGCACTCCTTCCCTCAGCCTGGGCCTCAGCCTCGTGCGGGGCAGATCCTCCCCGGGGCTGGGAGACAGGTGAACCCCACAGCCAGGCCTCGGAGGAGCTGGCTGAGGACTCTGCTGCTCGATCCCCTCCCCGCTTTCCCACGCCAAGCCTTCCTCTCCCCGTCTCCCCACATCTCCCCCATCAGACGTGCAGGAAGACAGGTATTCTTCCCTCCACGTTTTCTCAGGTGCGTCTCCATCCTCCCACCCCGAGCCCAGGGGTCTCTCTGGATCCCCTGCAGGGACCTCATCGAGGGTGGGGGAGCTGGAAACTGACCCCCAAGGAAGGGGCTAGGAGAGAGGACTACACCCCAATATTAGCCCCTGGTCTCCCAGCCTCTCCCTCGGTGTCTGCCTCCGCTCCCGCTGGCCTGGCTGAGATCAGATGCTCTTCTCCTCCTTGGTTTCATGTTAGCCTTTCCTGAGCTCTCCCCCAAATAATACAAAGGCTTTCTCCTGGTCACCCAGATCTGGCCAGCGCCTGCCCCGGACCTCATCTTCCTCCAGCCTCACCCCCCTCGGTCACATTGCCCCCCGACACCCTAGCTCCTTCCTGTCCTAGAAAACGCCACGTTTGACCCCCTCAGGGCCTTGCCTGGAAGGCCCTTTTGGGGGGCTGCCTCATTGGCCGCATTCAGGTCTCTGCTTCCTGTGCAGCTGCCCCGGATGACAGTTGGGAACTCCTCGGAGGGAGGGACCTTGTTCTGGGTTCTCTCGTGTCCTCAGCACCTCAAGCCGTGCCTGGCACATAGTAGGCCCTCACTCTTGGTAAATCAGGCTCTGAATCTAGATAAACCCATGTGCTCCCTGCCCCGGAGGGGCTTCTATGGAGGGAAATTACTAGAAAGTTCTAAGGACAAAGTTTGGTGGGGGGGAAGCTGGTTTAACCCAGGAGCGGCCACGTTGGCACAGTGGCTTTGCTGAGTTTTCTACCCTCTGGTCTTTGGCTGGGGGTCGACAGGGGGGAAATACATGGCTCTGGTGAACTGTACCCCAAAAGAGAAGGCTGCACAGGCAGGAGGGGGAGTGGGGTCAACTGAGCACTCTGTCGAGGTCTCCTGTCTAGGTGACCCAGCACCTCCCCCATTTCTAAATCTCCAGGGAGAGTCCCCCCACTCCCCACTAGACTGTGAGTTTCCCGAGGGCAGGGTCTGTGCCTTTAAGCCAAGGAGCCCAGCACAGTGCCTGGCACCCAGGAGGCTCTCGGTGACTGAGGGTCAGACACATGAATGTCTGTCTGTCTGTTTGTGTGTTTAAAAAAGCCTTGAAAGGAATCGCGCTCAGCTTCCTGGTCAGTTTTTGTTTTTTTTTTTAATATATTTTATTGATTTTTTACAGAGAGGAAGGGAGAGAGATAGAAAGTCAGAAACATCGATGAGAGAGAGACATCGATTAGCTGCCTCCTGCACACCCCACTGTGGAGATGTGCCCACAAGCAAGGTACATGCCCCCGACCGGAATCGAACCTGGGACCTTTCAGTCCGCAGGCCGACGCTCTATCCACTGAGCCAAACTGGTCTCGGCTCCTGGTCAGTTTTTAAAATTTCTGTTTCTCCGCCGTGACGGAAAGCAGCCGCTAATTGTACACCAGTGGCTGGCTCGCTGGTTTATTACGTGCGAGGCACCATGCTAAGCACTTAGTGTGCTAGACCAGTGATCGGCAAACTCGTTAGTCCCCAGAGCCAAATATCCACAGCACAACGATGGACATTTCTTTGGAGAGCCACATTTTTTAAACTTAAACTTCTTCTAACACCACTTCAACATAGACTCGCCCAGGCCATGGTATTTTGTGGAAGAGTCACACTCAAGGGGCCAAAGAGCCGAATGTGGCTCCCGAGCCGCGGTTTGCCGACCACTGTATTAGACCCTCCCAACAACTGTATGAGGTGGTTGCTATTAGGAATATACCCATTATGCAGATGAGGACACTGTGGCACAGAGAAATAACGTTCCCAAGGCTGAGCTGGGCTGTCTGACTCCACAGCCAAAGCTTTTGATCCCTCGGCTCCCCCAACCCCAGCCAGCTACTCGGGGGGTGAGGGACAGGTGGCAGAAGCCTCTCTGGACTTAACCCCAGTGCAACAAGCATTTTTTACCTCGATTCCGTTTCATAAAGAGATGAAACTTGGCTGTGAGAGCATCGGGAGAGGAGAAAGAGGAAAGTAGAACAAAATTGCCCTTTAACTATAAATCCGATCTCAATCTCGTAGAAGACAGAAGGAACCAGAGACAGCACAGAACCAACCACCAGACTGTGTACACAGCAAGCGCTCCATAAATGTTGAGCAAGAGTCACTATTTTAAATTTAAGAATTTGGCCCTGGCTGGGTCGCTCCGTTGGTTGGAGCATCATCTTGTGTACCAAAAGGTTGTGGGTTCGATTCCCAGTCGGGGCACATACCTGGGTCCATTAAAAACACAATATGTCTGCAGGCGAGAATTAAGAAAAATGGCCTTGCATTTTCTGAATCAGGGTGATAAACACTCCCATACATTTAAATATATAAATATAAATATAAATACATATATATTTATAAATATATATATATACATACATATTTATAAATATATATGTGTGTGTATATATATATATATACATATATGTGTATGTATATATATATATATATATATATATATAGAATAGAAAACCTAAAATAGGTGCCTCTTTTTCAACGCTACCCAGCTACTAGTGTCCTTAAAAATCGCAGGCTGTGTGCTTGCTTTCCTCTTTCCTCTGCTGCTCTCGGCCTTGGGGTGCTCCTTTGGGCGAGGTCCGTGTTTGGGGTCCCTGGACCACGCGTGGCATAGCATCACAGTAGCTGCTCAGTAGATGCTATGACAATAGACACCCAGCGCCGACTCCGCTCAGTGATTACGCGATTGCTGGGCCCGTTGTAATTAAAAATAAAAAAAGAAGCTGAGTGCTTTTCTTTTATTTACGAGTGTCTCTCTCTTGGGAGTCCCGAGAAAGAAGAGAAGAGGGCTTTCCCCCCCCCCCCAAACGCCAAGCTGAGCTTCCAAATCCCATTCAAATCGATGAACCTGGCAAGTCCTCCCTCCCCTCAAATCCCTCATTCTTTCTGCAAAATACACGATGCTTCGGTTTTGATTGTCTACACAGCACGTGTTTACTGTAGAACATCCAGAAAACGCACATCCACAGGAAGCAGAAAATGTAAATCATCCGTAACCCCACACCACCCCTCGGTGATCACGGTGGCTCTTGCAGAATTTCCTGCCGGTCTACATGTTTTGCTGATATTTTTTTGTTTCTGTTTTTCCGCTTTCTTGTTTTGTAAAATCAGGCTCACCCCGGATCTAACGTGTGTTTTCCACCTGTCACGCGTACATGGCGTTTCTCCCGTGGCGTTAAATACTCTTCCCCGTGATTCTTCACGGCTGTGTTACCGAGCGTGATCGTCATTGACTTAACCAGAACTCATTATCGAAAACGTTGGGCATCGAACCCGTTTCCCATTCCACCCATTATTATAAATAACTCCGACGACGCTCCTTGTCCGTCAATAATGGCGCGTGTTCCTTAAAGTGCAAGTGTTGGAGCCAAGCGTGTGCGTACATTTCCAGGCCTTTCGCTCCCCATGCCAAACGGCCCCTCCCATTGGGCCGTGCGGATCTGCCCTCCCCCGGGAGCCCCTCTTCCATCAGCTCTCCAACCTTTGGCATTCTCTCTCTCTCTCTCTCCTTCTCTCTCTTTATTTTTTAACCCCTGTTAATTTAATGGGTGAAGGAGTCTGTGATTCTGGTAATGAATCCTTATTAGCACCGCGCTGGCCACACGCAGGGGCTGTTTCAAGGTGTGAGCGGCCTTGTTCAGACCCGCAACCTCGGGCAGAGCTGAGAAGGGCAGGCGCCTGGCACCAGGAGCTGGAGCTGAGAGCAGAGCCCTGGCCCCGGGGGCTTCCAGAACCTCCACCTGAGCCCAGGCTCCGTGGGCATCTCCGGGGGCCGTGGAGCGGGGTCTACTCCAGCCTCTCAGCCTCGACAGAAACCAGCTTCGCTGCCTCCCACTCCTCCACCCACACCTTCCAGAAGCCTCTCTAGACGCAGGAGCCTCGGGGATTTCTCTGCCATAAATACAACCTGTTTTCCGAGCTCGGGACCCAGACTTGGTGCCTGTTTTCCTTTTTCCCTGTTTGGTTTTCCTTTTCTAGTTTGTTCTAATCCAGTGGTTCTCAACCTTCCTAAGGCCGAGACCCTTGCACACAGTTCCTCAGGTGGTGGTGGCCCCCAACCATGAAATGTTGCTACTGTTATGCATCGTGATGTAAATATCTGCATTTTCCGATGGTCTTAGGCGACCCCTGTGAAAGGGTCATTCGACCCCCAAAGGGGTCGAGAACCGCTGTTCTAATCCATGTACTTTTTTTGGTATGAATGTTTACTCCTGCCTGGGAATGAGAATAAGGACAGGAGACTAACTTTTTATTTCAGGAAACTTCCCTAGTGCCAGGGTCTCTGATCCTATGGCCTCCTCCAAGCTGTAATGGCCTCTGGACCATCTAACATTTAACATTTAAAAAAGAAAAAAAGGCTTTCATTTTTGCAAAAAAAAAATAAAAAAAGGATCATTCACATGCACTGCTAACACTTCAGGAAAAACAGAGAAATATGCCTGTAAATACAAAGCAGAAAATAAAAACACCCACCGTCTGCCAGCCATGTGTTTGGGTGTGAATCGGACTTAAAAATTCTGACAATGCATTGAATTGAAACGGAACTCGCCAGGTGCACCTCTGAGAGGCTCCCCTCCCACCCCCTGCAGTCCGCCAGGCCATCTGAGGATGGGTCCTCCATGCCGGTGGCGAGGTATGTGTCTGGTTTTATGGGACAGTGTGTGTGTGTGTGTGTGTGTGTGTGTGTGTGTGTGTCCCTTGAGGAGGGCTGGGGTCTGTGGCCAGGGCTGTGCTGTTTGCTCGCTGGAAGGTCACGTTCACGCTGTTGACAGGCACCTGAATACAGAGAAGTCCAGCACCTCTTATGACCAGGCCCCTGGCTGCCCCCGCCCCGCCCGTGCCCGCAGGGAGGGGCAGGCCTGGCGCCAGGGCCTTCAAACCAAGGAGGGGAACGGAGCCATGGAGAAGGCAAAGGGACCACTGGCCTCAGGGCCAAAGCCACACTCCAGGCCCAGGCCCTCCTCCTCCCGCCTTCTCCCTGCCTCTCCTCCTCCCTCCTCCCTCTCCTCCTCCTCCCGCCCCCTCTCCAGGTCTGGACTGAGCACAGACTCTGAGGGCAGAAGCCAGGGGCCAGCCATGGCCCAGGGTGCAGTCCCTCCGGAGGGAGGGAGCCCCGGCGGTGAGACTCCGGAAGTAGCCAGGCTCCTCCCGACGGGCACCCGCGCAGGTGCCAGCCGCCGCCCAAGGCCCGGTGTCTCACGAGGCGGGGCTGACCGGGGAGGCAGGAAAGAGCTGTTTTGTGGATGAGGTGCCCTCGTGTCACACGGACAGGAGTGCCAGGTAGCTGGATGTGGGCGGCGGGGCGGGCGGGGCAGGGGGGCGGGGGGAGGAGGGAGCAGGCTGCCCTGCTCTGCTAACCTGGCCCGGATGTGAGCAAAGGCCCTGCCCACCTCTCTGGCCTCGCCTCTGCGCACTCTGCCTGCCGTGCAGTCACACGCCCTCTGTGCCAGCCGCACACAGCCGCTCGCAGCTCCCGCCTAGGTCTGTTCCCTCTGCCCTGAAGGCCTTTCCTCCCCTCCTTTCCTCGTCCTTCTCTCACTCACCCGAAGCAGGTGTCACTTCCTCCAGGAAGCCTTCCCTGGTGCCCTCCTGCTCCCGACTCTGCTGACCCCCCTTGGTGCCCCTGCCCGAGCAATCACCACGCTGTATGATCATGGTTTTCTCCCAGAGACTACGCATGTGTGTCATGTTTAAACCTAGGTTTAAATAAATGGTGCATTGGTGTATGGGTTTCCCAGCTGGGGTCACGTGAGTACAAATCCCAGCTCCGCTACTTACTCACAGGATGATCTTGAACGAGGTCCTGACCTCCTCCAGCCTCAGTTGTCCCCACCTGTCAAATGGCAACAAAATCAGTGTCCGCCTTCCAGCGTTGTCAGCAGAATCCACTGAGATGATTCGTGCAAAGCTCTTAGCCCGAATTCCCAAGTAATAGCTGCCGTCGCTATTATTGCCAGCAGGGCGCAGGGTGCGTGGGGAGGTCAGGTGGACGGGCAGTGTCTGTGCGGGGGGGGTGCCTGTGGGGTGGGCACACGGCATACGCCAGGGCGTGGCGGCGTGGGGGCCAGCCAGTAGATGCAAACCGGCAGGGCCTGCGTAGAGGTGGTGTCCACTCTGAAGGGTAACCGGCTGGTTATTTATGGTCACCGCTTCGGAGAGGAAAGAAGACAAACCGGTGTTCGGTAATGACAAAGTAATTACCTTTTTATGATTTTTTCAATGGGATTCAGAGGGAGTGTGGGCCGGGGCCCTGGCCGGAACACCCACCCTGGCTTTGAGAATGCCCCGATGCTCGGAGCTACCCCCACGGCACAGGTCCTGCCAGGAGAGGCTGCAGAGGCTGTGAGCTGCTCCTAACCATGGCAGAGCCTGGGCACGGAGGGCCGGCAACCGGGAGCCACAGAGGGACAGCTCTTCCAAGCTCTGGCTGAACAGAGAAGGGGCCAGACCCAGGGCCTGGGACCTTTAACAGAGAACATTTCAGGGTGGGGACTGGAGGCAATGAGGGAAGAAGCCACTGACTCACCCATGACCACGCAGGAGTTAGTGGCAGAGAGGGAGCAGACCCCGGCCTTCTGACCCCGCGCCCTCTGACCCCGCGCCGTGATCTTAACCACCACAGGACTCACAAGAAAATAGGTGTCAGCTGACCGGTTTGGCTCAGTGGATAGAACGCCGACCTGCAGACCGAAAGGTCCCAGGTTCAATTCCGGTCCAAGGGCATGTACCTCGGTGGCGGGCACATCCCCAGTGGAGGGTGTGCAGGAGGCGGCTGATCGATGTTTCTCTCTCATTGATGTTCCTGACTCTCCCTCTCCCTTCCTCTCTGTAAAAAATCAATAAAATATATTGAAAAAAGAAAAGAAAATAGGTGTCAGCCTGGCCTTAGAGCTTTGCCTCACTTTTCTACTCAGAAGGAGTCTGATTTGTTAGAAGAGGGTTTTTCCCAGAGCAAGGCAGCGGGTCCTCGGATGATAACTCGATTCCACTGCGATTGTCATTACCTACCTAGTCATAGCTGATGGTGAGTGAGGAAACCAAACCAGCTTTAGCCTCTTATTCGTTCACTTATCCCCCCATCCCCCACCACCCATCCAATCATTCATCCATTCATCTATCCAGTTATTCATCCACCCCTCCAGCCTTCCATCCATTCACCCACCAAACAAACATCTGGCGGGTGCCCCCAGGCGCCAGGCACCTGAGTGTCTGGAGACTGAGACGCACAAAACAAAATACAGTGGTACCTCGAGATACGAGTGCCCTAACATAAGAGATTTTTTAAATACGAGCGTCGAGCAAGCAAGCGATTTTTGCTTTGAAATACGAGCAACAGTTGAGATAGGAGTCGTCGCGCGGATCGGCCGGCTGCACACGACCCACCAGTTTACCGCGACTCGAGCGTCTCATAGTTTCCCACGCCTCAACGTTACGGAACGAATCAAACTCGTATCTCGAGGTACCACTGTATCAGGAACGGCCAGCAAAGCAAATCCAGGGGCACCAAAGACTTCCCCAAGACACCTACAGATGCGTGCAGGTGGACAAGGGCTCACCCCCGGTTCCCGGTCCAGCTCTGTCAGGGGGAGGCCGTGGTTATGCCCTTTCCTTTCTCTCGTTGCTCTGCTTCCTTCCTCTCTCGTTTGAGAGGTGGCACTCGCTCCGGGGGCAGGTGGACAACCGGAGACAGAGACGATTCCCGGGATGGGTCGCCTGTGCGTGGGAGATTATGAAGCCCCTGGAAGGCAGGGAACAGGAGTTCCCTTGGTTTATAGTGACAGGGATGCAGACGAGAAGGTTCTGGAAGAACAAGGAAGAGGAAATACCGGGTGAGGGGTCTGTCGCACGCTCAGCATCTTCAACCCTCGGCTCTGTGTGCCCTCCCCTGCCTGCGGTGCCCTCCGCCTGCGCCTCCTCCTCCAGGTGCGTGACAAGGCCCGTCCCTTTGTCCTCTCTCCCTCCCCCGGCGCCCGGCCCCTGCCTCCCCGCGGCCGTGATGGCCCGCACGTAACACTCTGCCCTCTGGGATTTATTTTAAGGCCTCGGCTTGTTTATTTATTTTATTTAGAGCTTTCCCGGCGCTTTGTGGGGAGGAAAATGCGAATGGGGTGATTATGAAATACTATTTCACCTCGCCGATCATTCACAACAAACAAAGAGAGATGATTGGTGATTAAAAATGCATTCTCCCTGCTTGTTTTCTTTTGTTTTACCATTATGGGAATATTATAAATACGGAATACTAATCTGGACCGGCGGGCACCTCCCAGACCCTCCGGTAACCCAGGCACCCGCTCTTCCCTGCAGCAATCTCTCGCGAGGTTCCCCGCACACACACACACACTATCGCTCAGACCCTAGCCCAAGAGAGGACAGGGATCGCAGGCTCCCACATCCTTGTCCTGATCCCCCACTTTGGCAGAGCCGAGCCCTGGATACCGAGAGCACGTGTTAATCCGAAAGTCATGGCCATGGGCATCCTATTCGGGTCAGGCTGCCTGAACCCCACTTGCTGGCCGGGTGACCTTGAGCTTCTCCTCTCTGAGTTTCCATTCAGGCCGCTGGGAAATGGGGGTGGAGATGGTGCCCCCCCCTTGCCGCCCAGCCCTTCCCAGGGCTGCTTTGAGGATGACATGGAATCACATCCTATCCCAGGGCCTGGCACACGGGCGTTTGCTATCATCGTTGACTCCTACACTGACTAATACCCACCTCCCTCTGCTCCTCTGGGTCCCAGGCTCTCCCGCGGGAAGGTGAGAGAGCTATGCTGGCTGCCATCTAAGTCCCCCGCTCCCACTCCCCTCACTCCAGCTCTGGTGGGTGAGGCTTCAGCCTCCAGGATGGGGTGCGGGGAGCATCCAACACCCACCTTGACTCTCTGAGACCTTGGCGTCTACCCAGAAGGCCACAGCCTGTGCCTGCTCGGGACGCGTGGCCACCGCTGGCTCTCTCAGGCCTCGGGAGCCACCAGCCCGGCCCTTTCCCGAAGGTCTCAGTCACAACCCAACAGACAAGAGTCCGAAGGCCCGGCCCAATCCCAACGCGTCCCGCCGAGTCCCGATAAACAGCGCGTCCCTGGGCGTCCGCGTCCCTTTCATCTTTCACTTTATTTAACCAAATTAACTGCTCTCCGTGTCCCCTGCGTGCGGGTGTCTCTCTCTGTGTCATATAAAATACAATCACGCCGGCTTGCTACATGTTTCAGATACTTTATCATTAACATCAATTCCAGCCAAATTAGGAGTTTCTCCCAACATAATTGCCCTTCCCATTATCCGGCACTTTATTTTTTCAAAGCACTTTTCGACCATTAATTAGTTAACCCTTAGGGCGCCCCAGCGCAGAAGCTCAATGTCACCCTCCCTGTCTCCCAGCGGCAGTGGGGAGGGGTCACCCTGGATGTTGGGGGGGTGGGGAGTGGGGGCTGCACCCTGGAAATCCTCCCTCGAGCCTCTGACCCTGTGTCCAGGTCCAGGTCTGATGGGAGTGGACGGGGTGGGGAAGGAGGGTCCCAACAGCTTTACGTCCCCTCACCCCTGATCCTCTCTCTGTGGCCGAGGAGGGAGCCGACGGAAGACTGGCTGCGTGGCACCACCTGCTTTGCTAGGTGTGACTCTTAAACAGGAACAAGGCACCCTCAGGCAAAGGGACAGGCAGGCGCCGTGTCTACAGCCCCTACTGTGCGTCTGTCCCCGCCACCAACGGGCAGCCGGGAGCGCCCCTGCGGTGGCGAGTGTCCGCCTTCCCTCCTGCCGAGTGTCCAGCAAGCAGGTGGCCTGGCTCGTGGCTTCGCTGCCACCAGGTAAGGGAGGGCGTGGGGATGGCCCGGAAAATTGGGTCCAGAAGTGGCGCTGGTGGCCACCCAGGCTGCTCCCTCCACAATCCTGCCAACTCTGCCCTTGCCCAGCTCGACGCAGCCGCGGTGCCTGTAGGTGCCATGCTAGCGGGGCACAGGGACACGCTGGAGCAGGTGTGGGGGGTGGATTTTTGGGGGAGGGGAACCCTCGGGGGGAGACAGAAGGATGTCTTCCTTGGACAGGGCTCTAGCTCGTCAGGAGGAGGCCGGGACCCTGTCAGGCCGCCGATATTTCACGTTTACGGCCTCGCCGCCGCAGTCCTAACTTCTTTAATGATTTCTTTTTTTTTAACTACGTGAGCTGGCTCCCACAGGGACATTGCCAGGAACTCCAGGAAGGGTTTCCAAACCGCTCCTTCCCCAGGGCCCCGAGGTTCACGAGCTCGGCGTGTCCAGGGTTTTCCTTCCTCCGAGGGGTGGGGGGCCAGGGCCCTGGGAGCGGCGGCTTGCTCTCCGCCCCAGCCTGGCCTCCGGGCCGGCAGCCCGCCCGCTGACCGTTCGCTCTCTGCAGCCAGGCACGTGCTGGGGTCTGCATCCCGGCTCTGCCGCTCACTAGCCGGTTGGCCTGGGGCAAGGTGACCCCTGTAAGCCTCAGTTTCCCCACTGTCAGGCGGTGTGGGTGTCAGAGCCGGGTGAGATCAACTAAAACGAGGGAAGGTCTTAGCACAGTGCCTGGCACATCTGATTCTTCCAGCCCCGGGTTCACCTGTGTAAGCGAGGAGGTGCGAGCAGGCAACACCTTTGTCCTCCAGCCTCCATCCGCCCAAGGAGGACAGGCATAAAAGGGGGTGAAAGACCCCCAATGTCTACCTTCCCCGCGGCCCTCGGGCTTCGGATCCAGCCCCAACGCCAGTGTTCGCTCGGCCCAGGCTCGACCGCTGGCTCCTGTCCGCGTGCCTGGCACGTAGCAGCAGCCCCATCCTCACGGTGGCTCCCCGATTACAATGGGAAAGAGCTCAGGACGGACCCCATCCTCACCGCGTGTCAGGGGTGCGGCTGAGCCTGAGTCTCTGCCCGGAGGGTCCCCGCAGGACCACCAGCCACTTTGGTCCCTAAATAACACAACCCCTGAAGGTCTGTGACACGTTGTCACTTACAGAGCGCTCAGCTGAGACGCCGCCTCCTGCAGATTGCTACCTGCATGTTCACGACACAGTCAGACCTCAGGCAGGGAGAGTGGGTGACTCCCTTCAGGCCCCGGAGCAGAGCCCAGCGGCCCACCCAGAACCGCAGGCTCCATGCCTAGCACCTGCTCTCCCCGCCCCTCCTCTGCCTCAGACCCCTTCCCTCCCTCCCTCCCCAACCTCTGTGGGACCTTCTACTCACCCAGCTGTGGCCTGGGGCCTTCCCCAGCACCCCGAGTGGTCAGCCGGCCTCTGCAGGGCTGAGATGATCCATGCAGACCCACCATTGGCGTGGGGGGGGGGCGAGGGGGGAAGGCTGGAGACCCCACCATGCCATCCAGTGGAAAAGGGCCATCTTTGGGGACCAGCATTTCCAGGTGATGCTGAGGGAGAGTGAACAAGTCAAAAGCGTCAGGAGAAGAAGGTCAAGTCTCTCCCCCCTGTCCCCCCACATCCCCACTCCCAACCCCCCAGCCACAAGGACCCATCCATAGAGTCTTGGCAGTCAGAGTCAAGTGCAGCCAACCTGGCTTTGAATGGTGGCTCTATCACTCACCAATGTTGCCGTGTCCCGGTGCTGAGTGGGGGTCCCTCCCCGGGGTGGGGGGTGTTCTCCCAAGCGGCTCCAGCAGCCCTGCCCAGAGCCTGCCCCCCCACCACTGAGGGATGCAGCCACCTTTTCGGGTGGGTCCTGAGCGATGCTGGGCCAAGATGGACAGAGGTGGGGCCATCTGCCCGCCCTGCAGCCCCCCAGCTGGGGCCACTGCTCCTCCCTCCCCCCAATAGCCCGTGGTTTATGGGGCTCCACCTGTGGCAGGCCCCAGGCTGAGGGCTTTGACTTATGGCATCTCAGTCTGTCGTCATCCTCGGTCACAGACGGTCAGACCCAGCTGAGAGAGGCTGACAGACGCGGTTCCGGGCCCCCGGGCCTGTGCCCAGCTGGCCCACAGCAGACGCCGGATACGTGTTTGTTGGGTAAATACACACGAGGCCAAGAGGGTGACTAAATGCACGGCCATCGCTCCCTGAATCGGGGGCTCTCCTACACGATCGCTTCCGTGTGTTCGGTTCATCTCCGCCGCAGTGTGAGGGGAGTCCCTCACCTCCATCCACGCGAACCAGACCCGGGAGATTGAGGGGCTCCTCCAGGGGCGCACAGGTCAGCGGGCAGCGCCGGGAGCTGCGCCCGGACAGTCTGGCCGCCGAGCCTGCGTCCGCTCTGCTCGGCCCCGGTGGGGAAGCGCCCGGATGGAGGTGGATGAGGAACTTGGGGCCCAGGAGCTCTGGCCCCCACCCCCGGGGTCCCTGCCTCGGCTCCCCCCAGCGTTCTTAGCCCGAAGCCGGGCCGGGCGAGCCGTTTCCTCGCAGCCCTCAGACCCCGCTCTCGCCGCCGGCACATTCCCACCGTTACCTACACAGGGAATTAAGACTCAAATCCTCGTTTGACACGATGCAGGAGGATGCTAAGTACTTAAGCGCTAATTAATTAGCGAGCGGTGCCCGCTGCCACCAGCTGCTGGAGGCGGCCTCACGCAGACCCCCGGAGCGAGTGCCAGCGCCCTCCCCGCCACAGGGGCCGCGGCACCGGCCACGCACGGGGACAGCGGGGGGTGTGGGGGGCAGACGGGCAGCCCAGGCCCAGTCCCCCCAGCGCTGACCCTGCCATCCGGGCCTCAGAAACCTGGGGCCTGGAGTTCGGGGCCTGCCCGGCCAGGCCTCTCCATGCGGCTCTCACGGGACGAGCGAGCTTGGTTTGTCCGGCTTTGCAACAGGCTCTCAAGAAAAGGCAAGAATCCGGGGCCCATAGTGACCTCTCCACATCCAGGGCAGTTTCCGGGGCCCCTCAGACAAGACAGAAAGAAGCTTTTTCTTGCCAAGACCGGTGTGGCTCAGTGGATAGAGCGTCGGCTTACGGACTGAGGGGTCCCGGGTTCGATTCCGGTCGGGGACATGGACCTTGCTTGCGGGCACATCTCCACAGTGAGGTGTGCAGGAGGTGGCTGATCGATGTCTCTCTCTCATCGATGTTTCTGACTTTCTATCCCTCTCCCTTCCTCTCTGTAAAAAAATCAATAAAATAGCTGAGACCGGTTTGGCTCAGTGGATAGAGCGTCGGCCTGCGGACTGAAAGGTCCCAGGTTCGATTCCAGTCAAGGGCATAGTACCTTGCTTGTGGGCACATCTCCGGTGTGGGGCGTGCAGGAGGCAGCTGATCAGTATCTCTCTCTCATCGATGTTTCTGACTTTCTATCCCTCTCCCTTCCTCTCTGTAGAAAATCAATAAAATATATATATTTTTAAAAATCAATAAAATATATTTTTAAAAAAAGAAAGAAAGAAAGAAAGAAAAGAAAAGCCTTTTCTCCCCCCAAAGAAGCTGGAGTGTTTTTTAGGGTCTGGGCTAAGGCGCCATCCTCCCATCTGGTTGCTGAAAGACGGGGCACCCTAAAACTGGCCTCCGTGCGGAGGCCGGGCTTGGGATTGGGCTCTCTCCACCTCTCTTGACCTTGGTCTCACGACCTGTGGCTGGCCAAGGTCAACCCCCCAGAAGGGGGCAGATGGTCGTGGAAAGCTGGGGCTTTGAAACCCCGCCGGGCCTGCCTTTCTGCCCTGACTTCATGCCTCAGTTTCCTCAGCTGTGAAATGGGTCTCCTGCTTCTCCCCAGGCCGCTGGTGGCGGGTGTAACGTCAGCAGGATCAGTGGCTTCCAAGGGACTGTCCACACCTGGCTCTCGATTCTTTGAGGCCCAGCAGGCACTGGAGACTGTCCGTCTGGGCGCCGGAAGTGCCCTCACAGGAAGCCCCAGGCCAGAGCAAACTGGCCCGGCCCTCAAACGCCCTGTTGTCCCGCAGAGGGAGGAGCCGGGGAGAGAAAGCTTGCCATGGAGGGGGGTGGGGGCAGAGTGGCTCCTTCTGAGTCCGGAACCCCTGGACGCTGGGCCTGGAAGCCCCCTCCCCGCAGGTGTGAGGCTTGAGCAAGGCCCAGAGTGGCAGCCGGAGGCCTGGGCACGGCGCAGGGTGGCAGGGCCCCAGGCCCCGGGCGGTGGCTCTGATAGTCTCCCCAGCCTGCGTCAGCTCCGGCAATATTTGCTTAACAATCAGCCCCGAAACGGGCATTGTTCGAGACAAAAATGAAAAACATTAGGCTGGGTTGGTGTTTTCTTTGCTGTCCAAATTCCTCCGGGCTCGCGGGAGGGGGAGATGGTATCTCGGGCGCTGCCACCTCAAGGACGCACGGAGGCAGGCGTTGGGGCACCCAGGTTTTTCTGCTCCCACCTGTGCCCTCAGGAGCTGGGGGTGCGGGCCCTCGGTCTCCCCGGCTGCTCCAAAGCGGGGAACTTCAGACGGAGAGCTGAAGGCAGAGACTCTGGGGTTGAGTTCAAACAGCACCAGCCTGTGTGTCTCATGGAAACCCCACCCCCATCCAGGACGGAGGCTCACCCCCAATTCCCAGATGAGGAAGTTGAGGGGTGGAAGCCACGATCAAAACCAAGGGCAATCAGGGGGTGGGAGAGAGGGCATTGCTGATTGGCATCTCCAAAGAGCCCCGAGTTTTCCCAGAAGCGGGCTTTCTCTTTAAGGACGTGTTTGCTCGTTAAATACGTCCACGGAGCGAGGGCGGGGGTGGGGGGCTGGAGGAGAGAGGACCAGGCTGTGCCCCCTTTTCCAGAACTCTCGGGCCCTGGGAGAGGAGGGCCTCCCTTTGTGCCCGGCACCCACTTTCCTCCCTGCACCCCAGCCTCTGCCCATCCCCCACCAGGCAGCCCCAGGCTCCAGCCCTTTCCCCCACCGTGCCCAGGAGGGGGAGGGCGGGAGGCGGGCCTGGCTCACCTGCCCGCGCTGGCAGCTTGGCATGCAAATGGGCGTGGGGCAGAGGCTGAGTGTGCCAGGGAGAGTGGGTGCAGGCGACAGGCAGAGGCCGGGAAAGGCTAGGCCTCTCTGATCTCGGGGTCCCCTCCGTTCTGGCCCTTCGGATGCACCTCCTGTGTCTTCCCAGCCCCCCGTGGAGTGGCCTCATCCTCTTCCCTGAGTTCCAGGCAGGAAGGAAAGGAAAGGGAGGCTCAGCTCACCCCTGGCTCAGGGTCAGTTCATTTGAGGGACGGAACCCAGACCTGCCTGACCAGCACCACCTGTGCCGGCCCCGCCGTGGTGAGAGACGGCTCTGGGGTTCTGGGTTCAAATCCTGCCTCCGACTCAGAGCTGCGACAGGTCTGTCACCGGCCGGTGCTTCTGTTGCTTCACCCGTGAGCAGGGTCACTAACTCAGTCCCCTCGCAGGGTTCATGTGGGCGCATGGGGGTGCTCAGAGGGTAGCCCTGGCCGCCCCCCCCCCCTGCAGACCTGCAGGCACATTATTGCTTTATGGCTCAGGCTGCCTCTTGGAAGCCAGCAAGGCTGGCAGACGTCCGCCAGGGCTGGGGGCGCAGTGGGCGTGGGGTCCCACTCCAGCCTCGTCCTCCAGTGGCTCCCCACCCTCCATCCTTGGAAGGATTACTTCCTCCTCTGCCCCCAAGTCTGGATGGTTCTAAACGCCCTGGAGTCTGTCAGCCCGTGGCCTGAGCTGTGCCTCCTGATGGGACCCCGGCCCTCACCGGCATCCCCCGCCCCCTTTCCCTGCTCCAGCCCGGAGACCGGCTCCTCACCCCCGCGTGCCGGGCCAGGCCCTCCCCCACTCCGGGCCTCAGTGCTCCCCTCTGGAAGCAGAAGACAAGATGGAACAGGCCTGGGGTCCCCAGAGGCTGAGACCTGGGAGCGCAGACTCCAGGGCTGAGGAAGGAGAAGCAGTAAATCGGGCTCCCGGGAATTCTGCAGCCACCTCCTGGCAGGGCACTGGCCCCGGCGGTCCTGCCCACCTGCTGTGCCCCGGCAGCGGACCTGAGCCATCGCTTCCTGTCAACGGCCAGAAAGGTTCCCAGATCCTGCAGGATCTGGCCCTGACTCCTTCGCCCGATCACCAGGTCCCACCTGTGGGACCCTGCCCCCCACTCCTCCTGTCTTCGGCCATCCCGGCTCCCCCACGCTGGCCTTCCTGTCTGCCCTAAAGTGGCCCGTGCTCATGGCCCTGGCCTTCGCTCCCAGAATGCTCTCCTGCCTGCTTCCCGCCCCGACCCCTCCATCGTCAGGTCTCAGAAGAGACAGCACTTCCCTGGCCACCACCTTAGTCCTGGGTACATGTCCTTCCTCCAAGCTCACGGGGACCCCTGCTCGTCCTGAGCATCAGCCCACCTTGTCCCTGTCCCCGAGGAACGAAGAGGAAACCGAGCAAACCCACCGGTCCTGGCTCATTCATTCATTCATTCATTCATTCAATTCATTCTACATCCAGAAGTGTTTATTATTTCTTAAATATAGTTTTACTGATTTCCAAGAGGAAGGGAGAGGGAGAAAGAGAGAGAACCACCACGTTCCCTGACCAGGAATCAAACCTGCTTCATAGGCTGACGCTCAGCCACTGAGTCAGGCTGGCCGGTATTTATTGAGCACCTATTATCCGCCAGCCGCCAGGGCTGGGCCAGGTGCCTGCCTGCACTCCTGGGGACTAGTGTCCTGGGGACCTGAGGGGCGCAGTGAGTCAAAGCTCCTGCTGTTTAAAAAAGGGCCGCCGTGGGGATGCATAAGGTGACCTGGCTCCCCTCCGGCCTGAGAGCACCCACAAAGCTGGGACGGGATGTCAATCATCATTTCTCCTCCCCTGCACGGGGCCTGGCACACAGGAGGGGCTCGGGCGGTGGGAGGAGAGCACTGAAGGGCCGTGCTGTGTTCTACATCCGGGCCTTGTGGGTTCCTGGAAGGCAAGGGAGGCTGAGCTGGGCTGCAGCAGTCCGGGAGGGCTTCCCGGGGGAGGTGCCAGGAGCAGGGCCTTGAAGACGGTGGCTGGCGGCTCAAAAGTTGGCAGCGAGGAGGGCAGATACTTTCCAGGAACGGGGGTGGGGGAGGGGCGGGTAGAGATGGGAGGAGCAAGAAGGGTGAAGCTGAAAGCAGAGTGGGGCGGATGGGGTAAAAGACATTTAGGAGAGACCTCGGCCGCCCATTGGGGACCCCCCGCTCCCCCACAAGTCCTGCTCTGGCTGGGGGTGACTGGGAGCCCCAGTTCTTATTGGCAGACAAACCAATGCCCGCCATCCAAGGCAAGGGTGCCCTTCCCCCGCTCCGGAGCCTGGGGAGTGCCCTGGGCAGGGCTTGCCCAGGCCTGGCGCTCAGGCTGTGCCCTCCGCCCTGGGACGTCCTGTACCAAGAGGACCTATTAAGGGACAAAGGTCCTCATAGGGTGCAGGCGGCTCGGCGCTGGCAGCCGGCCCAGGCTGGGGCAGCAGCAGGAACCCCCGCTCGGCCCTCACCTCCGACTGGGGCGGACAGGGAAGGGGCAGGGTCCCAGGGCTGTCTGTCTGTCTGTCTGTCTGGGGCAGGACCACTCATATCGCGTGAGGACAGATGCTGCGTAGCGGGTGCCCTCCACCTGGCAGAACACAGGCAGGAGGCAGAGCTCTCGAGAGTCCAGCCGTTGTGAATTCAAATCCTGACCTAAATATCTGTGTGATCTTGGGCAAGTGACCTGACCTCTCTGCTTCCTCATCTCTGAATCAAATGGGGTTCAGAATAATACCTATTTCTTAAAAAAATATATCCTTTCTTGATTTCAGAGACGAAGGGAGAGGTTAGAAAGAGAGAGAGATAGAAACATCAATGATGAGAGGGAATCATCGATCGGCTGCCTCCTGCACCACTGGGAATTGAACCTGCCACTTGGGCATAGGCCGTGACCTCCCGCTTTGTAGGTCAACGCTCAGCCACTGAGCCACGGCAGCTGGGCAGTACCTGTTACAGCGGTACCTCGAGATACAAGTGTCCTAACATACGAGATTTTTGAGATAAGAGCCGTCGAGCGAGCGATTTTTGCTTTGAAATATGAGCAACATTTGAGATAGGAGTCATCACGCGGATCGGCCGGCTGCACACGACCCACCAGTTTACCGCGACTCGAGCGTCTCATAGTTTCCCACACCTCAAGGTTACGGAATGAATTAAACTCGTATATCGAGGTACCATTGTACTGTTGGTTCGTTGAGAAAATGCCTGCAAACGCCACGGCGCCCAACACAAAGCAGCTGCTCCGTAAACGGCGCTGTTACCGGAGAGAGGGCCTGACAGACGGGCCCGCAGGTGGGTCTCCAGCCCTCTCCTCCCCTCTCCGGGGTCCTTTCGGCAAAAAGGAAGCAGTTTTGTGATACCCCGAGAGCATCTGCTCCCCAGGGGACCTGCAGGGCACGGGGAGATGGCAGTGCCCGCAGACAGTCAGAGGGTGGGGTGGGGGCGGGGGGCGGCCCGCAGGTGCCCTCGGGCCGGCGCAGGACCTGGGCTTCGGTATCGCCGGATCGGGGCGTGGGAGCAATCAGCTGTGAGAAAGTGGACTCGCGTTTTACGACGGCTGCGCGTTATCGTCCCCGATAAGAACCAGATTAGACGGAGGGAGGAGGCGGCCGAGGCAGGGTGAGCGGTGGGGGGAGAGAAGCAAAGTGCAGCTCTGCTCTTGCTGAGCAAGCCCGCTCTCTGCTCAGGGCCTGGCCGGGACCCCGGAGCTGGGGGGCACGGGGCGCGGCAGGGACTGCAGAGGCTGGACAGCCAGCTGCCCGGCACAAGCCTGGTGGCACGTGGGGCAGGGACCGTGCCAGCGGAGGGGTCTCCTGCCCGGGGTCTCTGCTGCTCTCTGCTGCCAGCCACCGAGGGGGCTGCTTGCCGAAACGACCCTAATGAGGGACAGACCCGGGGACAGATGCTGGAATCCCAGCTCTGACTCTTAGAAGCAAAACGTGACCTTGGGCAGAACGACTGCAGTTCTGCCAGCCTCAGTTTCCCCATCGGTAGCCATGGTGATCGCTGCGTCTAACCCCCGGGCTCAGGGAGAAGCAGAGAGCGTGCCTGCCGCACAGAAACACCCCTCCCTCCTCCTGCCTGTCCCCCCAGCACCAGGGAGACTCCTCCAGCGTTTGCCGGCCTCTCCCTGGCCCCGGCCCCTGGCTCCCCGCCATCACAGGCCTCACCCCTGCCTCGTTCTCCCCCACGCCTCCCAACTCTCCCCTCCCTTAGCTGCAGTCAAGGCCCCACCGTCCCGTTTGACAGAGGGGGAAAGGGAACCTAGAGAGGGAGCGTGGTCTGTCCAGAGTCAGATGGGCATCGGGGAGTGCCGGTCCTCTGTCCAGGGCGCTCCGCCTCTTGCCGGCCTCCCTGCCCCTCTGACACCAGGCAGGGCCGGGTGCCTGGCCGAGAAGGGCCGGGCGGCCGGGGTGTCCGGCGGTGGGGCCCCAGCCCGGAGGCCTGTCTCTGCCCAGGGGACAGGCCTGGCAGGACAAGCATTCCTCGCCATCAGGGGAGGCTATAAAAAGCAACACTTTTCAGCCCCGGAGTGTGGCCCGTGCGACTTCGCAGAATCCAGAGGAAAACAGAGATAACCTTGGGAGGCGACCTTCAGGAGGGGCGGGACGGGAGGGCGGCCCCGGGCGGCAACTCGGGCTGCGTTCGGGATGGGGCACGGGGCCTGGTTGCAAAATGGACAATGGGCCGAAACCGGTGTGGCTCAGTGGGTAGAGCGTCGGCCTGTGGACTGGAGGGTCCCGGGTTCGATTCCGGTCAAGGGCGTGTACCTTGGTTTCGAGCACATCCCCAGTGGGAAGTGTGCAGGAGGCAGCTGATCTCTCTCATCGATGTTTCTATCTATCCCTCTCCCTTCTTCTCTGTAAAAAATCAATAAAATACATATATTTTTAAAAAGAACAATGGGCCATTGCTGCTGCTACTATTGTTGTTGTTATTATTACTATTATTATTATTATTATTATTATATTAGAGCCACTGAGTGCTTGGGACTGGCCATGGCTGAGCCCTGTGCATGGATTATTATTATTATTATTATTATTATATTAGAGCCACTGAGTACTTGGGACTGGCCATGGCTGAGCCCTGTGCATGGATGATGATGATTATGATTATGATTATTATGATTATTATTATCATTATTATTATTTTAGAGCCACTGAGTACTTGGGACTGGCCAGGGGTGGGCCCTGTGCATGGATCCCCAGATCCTCCCAAGTCTAATGTGCCCCGCCCTTTTATCACCCATCTGACACAGGGCCACACAGCTAGAAAGGAAAGGACCCGGCTCCGTGGCCTCTCCCTCCCTGCGTGCCACCCACACGCTGCAGTCCCTCTGCCTCCTTTCCGCTCCTCTGACATCCCGGGCTCTTCTTGCCCCAGACCTTCCCCTCTGCTCCCCTGACCGGAGGGCCGGTCCCTTGTCTCTGCACCTCCCCGTCCTCCAGAGTTCAGCTGGAGTGCCACTTCCTCAACTAGGCCTTCTACACATCCAGGCGACGCCAGCCGCCAGCCAGCCACCGGTCCATTCACTCCTTCTTCACTCATTCACTAGTCCCTGCTTCCTGAGCTCCTAGCACGTGCCAAGCGCTGCTCTGGTGCCAGCCACACAGTGGACCCCGACCTCGGAGCTGCTCTCGCCCGTGGACTGTCCTCCCTGCCGGGACCTTGCCACCTTGTCGGGGAGCTGAAGGAGGAGGATACATCTGGCACCTCCTCCCCATGTGCCGGCGTCTTTCTTAGATTGGGGGGGGGGGGTATTTTTTATCTGTCCTCCTCTGGCACAGCACATCCACTGGGTAAACTTCAGAGAAACACGGGCTGCCCATGAGCTCTCCCCGGCTGCACCAAGAGGCACCCCCGGCGAGGGGCGGCTCTCAGAGGCACTTTTGGGGGAGAAGGTTGAGCCTCGGGCCGCAGAGACTGAGCTGGCCCAGCCTGAGCAAGCCAGGTGTCCGAAGGCCTGAGCTAAGCCCGGAGCCGGGGCCATCAGAGGGGGTACCCCACCCCGTCAGGACCCTGCTCCTGCCTGCCCTGCAAGCCAGCTGGCCTGTGGGTCTTCATTTTCTTGCAGGTAAAACGACGGGTGTGTTCGCGCTTTTCCGGGATCCCAGCAGGCCCTGAAAACCAGCCCTGCTGGCTGGGCGGCCAGATCCGGGGGACCAGCTTCCTCCAGCTCCACACCATCTCCCAGACCCTGACCATGGCCTTCTCCTCCTTCCCCATCTCCGTCCTTCCCCTCCTCCCCCCCACATCCATCCTGTCAGTACCTCCTGCCTGAGAATGGCTGAAGGCAAGCACCCTGCCCCACCCAGCCCAGCTCAGAGCGAAGAGAGGAGAGAGGCAGGAGGAAGGTCACATTTCTGATTTGGCCCGCTGCCTAGTTTTCATTAGGCCCGCTGCCTAATTTTCCTGGGCAGCACTTGCTTTCTTGGCGAGTCTCCCCCTGTTTCTTAACCGTTTTGGAGGAGAGAGCTGTCACGCCCTCGTCCCCCCTGTCACCGGTATCGTGGCCTGGAGTCCTTCCTGCTCTGTCACCTCAGTGGCTCCTTCCGCCACCCCGGCCCACGCCCCCTGCTCCTCGAGTCCTCGGGGACGGAGAGCGGCAGCTCAGGCAGACCCAGACTTGATTAATAATTACACTAATTATGATCATTAGCCTTTATTGAGCACTTACTATGCGCCAGGCCCTGTGAACTCAGTGACTTCCCCCCAACACACCCAAGGGCTGTTATTATCACCCCCATTTCACAGATGAGGAAATTGAGGCTCGGGGACGGTATGGGGTGGAGCTGGGACCCAAAAGCAATGCCACTAGCCACCGTGCCGCATGGACTCACAGGGTCTTGGAGTGTCCTCTTCCTGGTAATGTACCCTTCCATGCGTGTGGGCACACAGGCACACATATACATGCACACACACATATACACACGCACACACACATCCTTGTCTGCAGATCTCTCCCTGTTCATTCCACAAAGGCGTTTTTCTTAAAGGTAAAGAGCCAGAGCCCCGGTCCCAATGCCTGCGGGGCAGTGAACTGAAGAACCTGACCCCTTTAAAGGAGAGGGTGGGGAGCCACTCAGGCAGGTCTCCGGAAGCTGGTTTCTGGGGACCCCAGGGCCAGACCTCTCCCTGGGAGTGAGATCTTCCCAAGGGGAAACGGAGCCCCTGGGACACAGGGAGGACAGTCAGGGTCCTCCCTGACATGGGGACCTGCAGGCCTCCCTCCAATCTGGGATGAGCCGGGCCAGGGAGCTGGGCCCAGGGGCGAGGTAATGCCCACGGTGGGCAGAGATACGCAGAGTGGAGGGACTTCTGTGCTTGGAGGTCTAGATGCTGTCCCAGCTAGATGGGGGCGACCTGGGCCCTCTCCAGCCCAAGAGGGGAGGGAACGTGCGACTACCACCAGGCACCACACCCTAACCTGCCCCAGGACCCACAGCCAGCTGCCCCAGGACCCAGTGCTCAGCGGGTACCAGGGACTGCCCAGCCCGGGGGCCAGGCCTTCGATAAAGTCCTGCAGTGGCGGCTGCAGTGATCAGAGGAGAGAGAGAGGGAGAGAGAGAGAGAGAGAGAGGAGGGGGGAGGAGCCCTCTAGTGCCTGACATTCTTTTTAGGGTGCCCATAAAAGATAATGTGACCTGTAAAACCTGCAAGCTGCTTCCCAGCCGGTGGCGCCCACCCGGGCCCCACCCCCCACTCCCACCCCCAGCTCCACTCTCCTGCCTCCCAGGCCAAGGGCCCCCCCAACCCCTGCCACCCTGCGGGCTCAGGCCCTCAGAGCCTCAGCCCCGTCCTTCCCCTTCTCCTCTGCACCCCCTCTCTGGCCCTCGGGTCAGCAGGGCGGCTGTGCCAGGCCAGGGGGCGGGAATGTGCTGGGGCAGGTCCCTGCTCCTGCCCTGGCAGGTGAGTCACCCCGTGGGAGTGTGTTGACGAATCCGAGGCCCGGCTCTTTGTTTCCAGCTCCTGGGAATTCACACACTGGGTGCAGACACCCTGGAGAGATGGCGGCCAGGAGGCCTGGGTTCTAATTCCCACGTCCCCACCGTCTGGCTGCTTACAACCGTGCACGCTCTGAGCCACTGTGGGCCTCAGTTTCTCTGCCTTTAAAATGGGCACAAAAACCCCGCCCTTACGTTTGGAAGGAGGTAATCAAACAAAAAGATATGTCACAGTGAACCTGGTTATCACGATTTGGTGAGTGCCTACTATGTGCCTGGCACCGAACTGAGAAGTTGGCAGTTCATCCTCCCCCGAACCTTCTGAGACCTGTGAGATTGTTAACCTTGTTTTAAGATGAGGAAACTGGGGCTCAGAGAGGTTAAGAACTTGCCTGGGGCCCTGTGACTCCCTCGCCACCCACGGTGGGAATTGAGGACATCTCTGCCAACGCCAGCCACCAAGATCGGGGTGCTTTCAAAACCCATGTGGCTCAGTGGATAGAGCGTCGGCCTGCGGACTGAGGGGTCCCAGGTTCGATTCTGGTCAAGGGCATGTACCTTGGTTGCAGGCGCATCCCCAGTAGGGAGTGTGCAGGAGGCGGCTGATCGATGTTTCTTTCTCATCCATGTTTCTAACTCTCTATCCCTCTCCCTTCCTCTCTGTAAAAAAAACAATAAAATATATTTAAAAAAAAAAAAATCGAGGTGCTGAGTCCCCGCTGCCCTCCTGGGAGGGGCCAGTCCTGAGTGTCCCACAGGCGACCCCTCCCCAGCCCCTTCCCCCGATGACCCACCCTGGCCCTGGTCCCCACCCCCTCCCTGGCTCCTCCCAGCCCCCTCCCGTGGGCAGATGGGGCTGAACTCTGTGTCCCAAAACCCAGAGGCGGTCCAGACCCAGCAGGGGAGCCTTCTAGATCTGAAGATGAGTCTCTCGCGGGGCCAGGCCCGCCCAGGTCTCACCACCTCGCCCAGCCTGCCAAGTGGCACCTCCTCAGGGCCCCGAGGCCCCCTGAGGACAGGCCCTGGGCGCAGCCGCCTTCGTAGGGGGCAGAAATCCGGCACCCCGAGTTCTGCCCTAAGCTCCCCTCCGCCCCTTTCCTGGGGTTCCCCCGCCTTTTCCAGATGCTTCTGTTGGGCAAAGAGGCGAGGCTCAAACTCCTCCCTGCTGCCATGCCTCGAAACACCCTCACGCACGTCTTCCAGTCCCTGTGCCCCAGGGAAGCCGCTGTCTCTGTCTGCGGCCATGGTGGCAAAACAGCGGTGGCCGTGGCGGTCCTGTGTCACGTGTCTGCTGTGTGTCAGGTGTCCTCCATAGTCACCCAACTCACCCCCATTTCACAGGTGAGGGAACGGAGACTCCCAGAGGTCACACGACTCGCCCAAGGTCACACAGCCGGTCCGTAACAGAGCCAGCATTCAACAGCCACCTTTTCTGGGCAGGAAGGCCCGGGCTCTGAACCACCCGGTTTTCCAGCTCAGCCAGCGTTGAAGTCGCTTGCTGGTTTCGTCTGAGCCCAGAAGGGCCTGGTACAGTGGTCGGCAAACTGCGGCTTGCGAGCCACAGGCGGCTCTTTGGCCCCTTGGGTGTGGCTCTTCCACAAAAGACCACGGCCTGGGCGAGTCTGTTTTGAAGACGTGGCGTTAGAAGGAGTTTACGTTTAAAAAATGTGGCTCTCCATAGAAATGTCCAGCGTTGTCCTGTAGATACTTGGCTCTGCGGACTGAGGAGTTTGCCGACCGCTGGCCTGGTACACAGCAGGTATCCGAGGAATCTTACAGCCCGGATGGACTCAGCGAGTGGTTTCTGAAAGCTCTAATGAGCACATCAATGCATGACCTCAGCCTTCACCGTAACCGTGAAGATGGGCAGCTTTATTCTCATGCATCCGATGAGGCACTGGAGGCTCAGAGAGGGAAAGCCACATGCTTGAGGTCACACAGCCAGCTGAGGTCAGAGATAACAACCCCAGCCTCTGGACCCCCTGCCCCCGGACCCTTCTCCTGCCACCCCACGCCACGCAGCCAGCCCCTCCTCCTCCTCCCCTTGCTGTCTGTCCCAGCCACACTCTGCCTCCACCAGCCACAGAGGCTGCGGGCACCTCGTCTTCTAGCTGCCCTTTGAGGGACGCGCAGAGGAGGGGCCCGAGGCGGGGGGTCCACCCAGCGCGCGGGGCGAGGCGCCCAGAGCCGGCTGCCTGAGATGGGGTCAGCGCAGGGGGTCTTTCTCGGCGAGCACTTACGGCACAATTGATGGGAGAAGCGCTCATCAAAGCGGGGACAAACCATAAAGTTCAGGAGATGGAAATTAGGCGCGGACAAACGATCCAGGTGCGGGGAGATTTATGGGGGAGGCTGTCTTCTAGCTAATGATTTCTGCTAATGATTCTCCCAAGTGTACAGTGGCGTGGCGCCCGCGCTCCGTGGGGTGGCAGGGACCCGCGGGCCAGACGAAGGACGTTCCCGCGGAGACGGCCGGCGGCCGGGGTGGGGAGGAGGAATGACAGAGAGACCCCCGGGTGCCCACCGCCCGCGCCCCCTCCCCGGAGGCGGCTGGAGAAGGTGGGGTTTTTTGGGGGGGGGCGGTAAGGAGGTCCTGCCGGAGATTTACAGCTCGCCCCGGCTCTCTGGCCCTTCCTCCGCTCGCCCCGAGCGCCTGCCTCCCCGCCTGGCAGCGCTCCGTGTTGGCGTGGTCTGCCCGCTGCTGACACACGCAGATTCGGAGCCCACCGCATCGTTCATCCTGCCATCCCCTCCCCTCTGCCCCCCTCTGCTCCCCCACAGACACAGCTTTCTGGCTGCCCACGGTCCCGTCCCTCCCTGCCCCTTCTCCTCTGCTCCCCAGGCCTCGCCTCTGGACACACGGTCTCCTCCCAAACGCCGCTCGCTTGCTCCACCGAGTGGCCCTTCCCCTGCACCCTTGGGGTTCAAGGCCTTGAGGCTGCAACCCTGGCCGAGGCCTCCCCACAGCTGGCCCCGAAGCACCAGCTCTCCTGCGTCACCTGCCTGGGATGCTGAGGCTCTCCGCGGGACAGCCCCCCGCTCCTCCAAAGCTCCCCACTTCCCACATCCATGGCTCTGCGGACCGAGTCCAGGCCTCGGGGTCAGCAGGGAGGGCCCCCAGGACGGGGCAGGCTCTGCCTTGCACACCAGGGACCTGACGTGGTCACAGGAGTTAATTGGCAGGGGGCAGAGCGCTGGCGGATGATGCTCGCTTCTTAGAATCCTTATGCGTTTTCTGATCTCTCGGCCATGTGT
This sequence comes from Lasiurus borealis, assembly GCA_004026805.1. Lineage (NCBI taxonomy): Eukaryota > Metazoa > Chordata > Mammalia > Chiroptera > Vespertilionidae > Lasiurus > Lasiurus borealis. The sequence goes on from PVJN01008262.1 coordinate 33,891, forward strand.
GTGTGCGTGTGTGTGTGTGTGTGTGTGTGTGTGTGTATGTGCGTGTGGCCGGGTGTTTCAGAGTGAGGACTAACCGTGGGGGCGTTGGTCGGTGAGCGGATGAAGCAGTGGAAGGTGCCAGAGTTACTCCCTGCCTGTGCTCGGCTGCCCTGCCTGCCTGAGCATCTCCTCCCTCCTCTGCCTCCGTCCCATCTCAGCCGTCTGAACCCCAGCACTCGGCCGAGCCCAGGACTGAGCCCCTGCACACCCATAAGCCCCCAGTGCCTCACAGCAGCCCTGAGGGGAGAGTCTGTGATTCCCCCCATTTTGCAGGTTGGGAAACTGAGGCACGTAGAGGTGAAGAGCTCATTGGAGTCCTCCTCCTTCGCCCGAGGCAGGGCGATGCTTGAACCCAGGCCTCCTGGGTCCAGGGCAGTGTCCCCCCAACCCCCCACTCAGACCCCTCACCGGATGGAGCTGGAGGAGACGGGGAGCAGACGCTGAGCCGTCCTGGCAGGAGAGGGAAGCGTAAGGAGGCCGCCTTCCCAGGGAGGGCCGGAGTCGGACACAGGTTCAATGTCCAGCCTGAGGGACCCGCTAGACACAGTGGCGGGAAAGGAACTGAGCTGGAAAACCGGGGTGGTTCAGAGCCAGGGCCTCCGTGCCCAGAACAGGGGGCTTTGGAATGCCGGCTCTGTGGAGGACCAGCTGTGTGACCTTGGGTGAGTCCTTTGACCTCTGGGAGTCTCCGTTCCCTCGCCTGTGAAATCGTCACTGAGTGTGGCCTGCCAGTGTGCCGACAGGAGAAACGCCAAAACACGTTGGAGTGGACACCAGTGTCGCACAGTCTGAGGCCTGTGCTGTGTCCCCTCGTGGAGCGATCGCCCCCAGATAAACGCATAGAAGCAGCCCCCCCTCCACTCCACCCTCACTGCCAGCAACAGGGAGGGAAGATTCAGGAACTTCTCCTCCTTACCCTCCGAGCCTTAAACCACAAATATATGGGACTTTGGTCATGGGCTGGGGTACGGGGGGAGGAGGAGGGAGGCAAGGCTATTCTCATTCCAGGGGAGGGGACGAGGGGGCGGTGGCGTGCCCGGGCGGGAGCCTTGTCCTCGCAGCCCCGGCTCCAGGCCACCCTGGCCGTGTGTCCTCAGAGCGTCCCTCCTGCCAGCGGATGGGGGAGGGGCGTCGCCTTGGAATCCGCTCTCCCCCGTGTCTCTCCGGGCTCCCCCCACCCTCCCCGGCCCACCTGCCACCCCCTCTGGGTGTGATCAAAGGCCAGAGTGAAAGCGAGATCTGAAACTCCAGCCTGGAAAAGCGGCGGCTGATGCTGGGATAAGGGAGGATCACCGCTCACCAGCTGGGCGCCACCCCCCCTTCCCTCTCGGCACCTCCCCACCTGCAGCCCAGGCTCCGTTTGGGGGCATGACCCCAGGGGTCCCCCACCCCCTTCATTGCCCTAGAGCAAGATGGAGGGGACACCCCGCACTGGCTTTGTTCCTCTAGAGCAGTGGTTCTCAACCTTCCTGAGGCCGCGACCCTTGCATGCAGTTCCTCATGGGGTGGTGACCCCCGACCATGACATGTTGCTACTGTGATGCATCGTGATGTAAATATCTGCATTTTCCAATGGTCTTAGGCGACCCCTGTGAAAGGTCGTTCGACCCCCAAAAGGGTTGCGACCCACAGGTTGAGAACCACTATGTCTAGAGGAAGGCGCCGCTGAGGGCATTAGCGAGTCCCTGGAGCGTGGCGGCCCATGAACTGGGAGAGCAGAGCCCTGGTGGACTGGGACTGGGGACCCGTCCGTTTCTGGGGGACCAGTTGGGGGGTTCCTGGGACAGGGAACCTTGAAAGGAGGGAGGACTGCCGGAGCGTTAGGAAAGGGCACCGCGAGGACAACCCGCCCAAAGCATGATGGGAAGATCAGGAGCTGGAGCATCCGCGCCACCCAGGTACCACCCTGGTCCCGGCACGCCTAGCGCTGTCACCTGGGGCAACGGCTCTCCGCCCCTCTCTCTCCGTCATCTGTAAAATGGGGATGATAATAATAGAACAGCCCCGTCTGACAAACAGAGAGATTAGATGTGATGTATGCAAAGCAGCGCCTAATTGGCAAGTGCGCAACACGCGGGCGGCGGTTATTGCTATTGTTGTGGCGCTCGGGGAAGGAGAGACAGGAGGCCTGGGAGGACCAGAGACCTTATCTTCGCGGAGGAGAGATTTGGGGCGGAGGCGTCACCCCGCCGGCCCGGTCCGCCCGGTGAGTGGATCAGGGGGCGAGAAGAGGAAGGAGAAGGGGAAGGGCGGGCCCAGGCGAGATGTCGGCGATAAAGGTATGTCATGCTCTGGTCCTATCTGGGTCACCAGCTGCACCCCAGGAGCGATGACTCAGCTGGGGAGAGGTCCCCACCCAGAGCTGGTCCCACAGGCTGTGGCCCAGGCCCCACGGCCCAGCAGGCACACACCGGGGTTGGCCCAGGGAGCCAGGTTCAAGGTCATCCTTCTGCTCCATGGCTCAGGCATACCCCAACCTCCTGCTGAGGACTCCGAGCGAGCTAAGGGACTCCCTTGAGATCAAGGGGTGTGCTGCGTCCATCCCACAAGTCCCAGGAGGCTTTTCTCCTGCAAGACCAGAGAGGTCAAGCCACTGGCCCGAGGTCACACAGCTCAGACATGACCGAGCCAGGAAACCCACAGCTTGCAGACTGCCCAGAGCCGGGCTGAAGACGGTGCTAGGGTCAGCCTCAAATCGTTAAATCGTGAAAACCCTAGACGGTGGAATGTTCCAGAAGACGAGATTCGTGGAGTATTTTCACAGCAGGCCTCGCCCTTAGGAGTGAGAGAGGGACAAACCCCCATGCCCACGTCACGTTGGGGACTCACCCCATCCCTGAGCCTCCCACACGCCTTTCCTTCCACAGGGAACACCTGGTTCGTGCCTCCACACCCCATGACACCCCTATTTAAAGCTCTTCGGGCTGAAACCGGTTTGGCTCAGTGGATAGAGCGTCAGCCTGTGGACTGAAAGGTCCCAGGTTCGATTCTGGTCAAGGGCATGTATCCTGGTTGCGGGCACATCCCCAGTGCGGGGCGTGCAGGAGGCAGCTGATCGATGTTTCTCTCTCATCGATGTTTCTAACTCTCTATCCCTCTCCCTTCCTCTCTGTAAAAAATCAATAAAATATATTTTAAAAAATTAAAAAATAAAGCTCTTAGGCCTCCCCCAGGCAGCCCTCCCTGCCCCGGGGTGCCTCCCGCAGCCCCCTGGCTCTCTGCCCAAAGCCTGGATCCGCATAATTGCTTCTGGGGAGCTGGGACCTCCTCCGGTCTGTCTGTCTTTCTCCTCCGCGTGTGGATACGTGAGTTTCCACGGCGTATCACTGCACGGCGTTTACCACCACGCGTGCAGGTCTAGTTCCCTAGCTGGGTTCCTAGCTCCCATGGGTGCCACCAACGCCCTCTCTCCCCACCGCCCACCTCCACCACCTACGACAGGCCCTGCCCCGCTGGGGGTCTTAGATCAGGTCAGCCTCGCCGTCCCGCTTTGGACTGAGGAAACTGATGCCCGAGAGGCTGCTCCCAGGAGCGATGCTGGAGGCGCTGCCTGCAGAAGGCATCGGTTCCAGGGACCCCCGTTTCCTGCCTGCTCTGAGCATGGGGGGCTGGGTCCACCGCAGCCCGAGCGGCCCACCCCCGTCTGCTCTGCCCACCTCCCTTCCCAAGCCAGCCCCCCTCTGCCGGTCAGAATGGAAATGAAGCACAGTGGTGACCATGGTGGTTGACGCTCATCGAGTGCGTCCTGTGAGGCCACCTGACACGGTGGCCAGCTCATTCAGTCCTCGGATGGTCCTGAGACAAGCCGCGGTGGTTGTTCTCGCTGTAGAGACGGTGACAGAAAAAAAAAATCTGAGCCGAGACCGGTTTGGCTCAGTGGATAGAGCGTCGGCTTGCGGACTGAAAGGTCCCAGGTTCGATTCCGGTTGGGGGCATGTGCCTTGCCTGCGGGCACATCTCCACTGTGGGGCGTGCAGGAGGCGGCTGATCGATGTCTCTCTCTCATCGATGTTTCTGACTTTCTATCTCTCTCCCTTTCTCTCTGTAAAAAAATCAATTAAAAAAAATTTTTTTTTAATCTGAAACGTCCTAGAAAGGAACCGGGGGTTTGAGCCCAGGGCACATCCCTAACCACTCGGCCACACCGCCCTGTGAGTGGCGGCCCCTCCTGCCAGCCGAGCTGGCCATCCTCTGTCCCAGCCAGCCCTGTCTCTGCGACCATTGACGTCTGCATGTGCCGTCCTCCTGCCTCAGGAAGGCTCTCCCCCTGCTCGTCCAGTTCTGGGTCCAATTCTGACTCCCCCCGTCAGATGCAGCGCTGAACCCCGCCCCCCCTCACCTCCCCGACCCGCCACACAAAGTCAGTGCCCGCAGCCCTGGGTGCAGACCTCCACGCGGCGCGCACAGGGTGGCCCGAGGATCGTCCCTGGGTGTCACCCCTGCTGAACTGGGAGCGCAGGCCCTCAGTCGGGATGTATTAGAATCATGCTCCCAGTCATCTGCTGTTTAATGAGCACCTACTATGCGCCAGGGCTTGTGGTGACTCAGGCAAAGCCCTGAGCTCATGTTTCCCTGAAAGTAAGACATCCCCCCAAAATAAGACCTACTTCCAGGTGTTTCTTTCGTCTGTTGTTTTTTTTTTTTAATAGATTTTATTGATTTTTTGCAGAGAGGAAGGGAGAGGGACAGAGAGCTAGAAACATCGATGAGAGAGAGACATTAATCAGCTGCCTCCTACACGCCCCTCACCGGGGATGTGCCCGCAACTAAGATACATGCCCTTGATCGGATTCGAACCTGGGACCTTTCAGTCCACAAGCCGACGCTCTATCCACTGAGCCACACCGGTTTCAGCCCGCTTCTAGTTTTGCCTCTCCCTCTAATATAAGGCATCCCCCCGAAAATAAGACCTCCCGATCATCAGGTCTCCCCCTAACATAAGGCCTCCCCGGAATATAAGGCCTCCGAAGCTACCGTCAGTAGTCTGACTCCTGATTTAAAGAGACCTCGCCCTGCCCGAACAGCTCCAACTGCACTGCTGCCCATCAGTGAGCTGGTTTGTGACAACGACTACCGTACCGTATACAGGTCATAAATTTCCTTTTTTTTTTTTGGTTCAACAATAAATGTGTACCGTATTCTTCTTCATGGAAAAATAAGACATTCCCTGAAAATAAGACCTAGCACATCTTTGGGGGCAAAACTTAACAGAAGACACTGTCTTATTTTCGGGGAAACAGGGTATCCGAGAGGAAGAGACAGACGACGCACACGTCACAAGACCCGTGAACAAGATCACCTCAGAGGGCGGTCAGTGCCACGAAGAAGTGGACGAGAGGGTGCTCGAGAGCAGCGGTCTCCCGCCGGCGGTCCATGACCCCTGGTGACCCCCGTGAGGTCTGAGAGGTTGGTGGCCGCTGTCCTAGGGAGAGCGGGGGGCGGATGGTGAGTCCCTCCCTCAGCCCTGCCGGCTCTCTCTAGCGACCAGCGGCATCTGTCACTCGCTCCTTCTCTCCCTCACTCCTTCGTCCGGTTCCTCACCCCCAAGCACCACCGACCACGGTGGGTGCCGTCCGTGCACCAGCTCGGAGCCCAGGGCGGGGGCCAGGGGTGCTCCGGGGCCCGGGCCGCGCGCACCCCTCCGATCCGTCACGCTTCCTGACTCAATAAGGTGAGAAGCAGCGTGATTGGATGTATTTGTTGTGCATCGCTGCAAAGCCAGAGAGTGGAGGGCTACAGAGCCGCGCCAATTTACTTCCCCGACCTTGATTAAAAGAAAATTAATTGTCGCCTCTCTCAGGATCTCGCAGGCGGCGGCCGATGGCCCTCCCGGATACCACAAAGAGAGGGAAGGCGAGCGAGCGAGCGAGGCTCCCTGCCCTTTCCTCTAACCACTTCCAGCCTTGCTGGCAGCAGACGGCCGCGTCGCTGAGGCCTGGCTGCCCGCACAGGAGGCTGCCTGCTGGCAGATGGAGGGGGCCCTGAGCCCTCCCTCTCCTCCCCCCACCCCCTACTACTCAGGGGGTGCCCCGCACTTCCTACTGCCCAGCGATGAGTCTGAGGGCTGGTGCCCCATCTCAGAGTCCTCCGAGGGCTTCCCTCCCTCCCCTGGCCAGGAAGCCCCAGGAAGATGCTCCCCGAAGAGCCAGAACCCCTCCAGCGTGCCCCACCCCCACCCCCAGCGGCCCAGCTCCAGCTCTGAGAGGAAAGGAAGGGAGGGAAGGAGGAAGCGGGGGCCGGCTGCCCTGCCCGGGTGAGCCAGGGCAGGGGCGGGTGTCAGTGGGGAAGAGCATCTCATGAAAACTTAATGCCCCCTTGCAGGTTGTTGATTTTTGTTTGTTTTTCTCTTTTTGCCAGAAGAGAAGCCTCTTTCATTAGCCCAGACTGTCATTACCCGGCATTAAATTTTCATAGCGCGGGCGGGAGGCCGGGCAGGGGAGGCAGGCAGGGGGGCAGGCTGGGGCTCCCGGGGCTGGGCTGCAGGGGAGGGGGGGCTGGGCCTGGCTCCCCGGGGCTCTCCCGGCTGCACACACTGCTGGGCCTTCAGAATGATGGCTGCCCCGCGCTGCCACTCACCCTGTGCTAAGCGCGGCCCGTGGCCCCACCACCCACGATCTCCCTCCTGCTCTGGGGGGTGTTATAAGGTTACCCCATTGTATAGGAGAGAAACTGGGGCTCTGAGAGTGTGCGTCTCTGGCCCCTTATAGCCCATAAGTGGCGGTGGGGTCACTGACCCCCGGGACCTGCATGCACCAGGGCGGAGAGGCAGAGAGAGGCACAGGGAGGGGCTGGGCAGGAGCTCGGGGTGTCGTGGGGGTGGCTCTGTCTTGGGGGGGAGCTGCCGGAATCTGGCCCTCAGCCCCATCCCGGGAGGCGGGTGGGTGGCTCCCCTCGGCCCAACGAGGGTCCACGCGGGCAGGGCCTGCGCCCGCCAGGCAGGTGTCGGGCCCTGACAATGGTGCACCTGGCACGGGCGCCCGGCTGCCCATTCAGCCCCGAACAATCACTGCTCTGCGGCCGCAGGCCCAGCGGCCTCCAGGGGCGAGGACAGGAGGCAGCAGATGTGCCCGGGGTGTCAGGTTTCCAGTCTCGGTGGGGAGGGGCGGCCCTGGAGAGGGGAGGGGAGGGGGTCAGGCTCTGCCCTGCACACACGCCCCACCGCCCCCCTCAGCAGCCCCTCCCAGCCTCTGATCCCCAGGGGAAAGCAAGGGAGCAGGTGGGAGGGGCCGGGTGGGAGAGGGGAGGTGGGTGGGGGGACTGTCTGCCCACCACCACTGCCACCTAGAGCAGGGTGGTGGGGAGACAGGCCCCAGCCAGGACTGAGCAGATTGAGAGGTGGGGTGGTCAGAGGGGGAGACTTCTCACCACCTGGGGAAGCCTGAGAGGGCTAGACTCTGGCCCCACCACCGTTGGCGCCGCTCACAGGACGCCTCCGGGCCTCAGTCTCCAAATCTGTAAAATGGGCGTCTAACCACTGAACACAGCGTGGGGCAGAGCGGGTGGCCAGTTGTGAGTGCAGGAAGCAGAGCTCAGTCCCGGGCTGTTATTTCTTAGTGTTTTCCCTGCGAACCCCTGTAACCTACGTCGGCCCACCCGTGGACCCTGAGCATCTCTCGGGCAGGAGCCAGGAAAGCTGGAACGGACGAGAAGCAATCCGGCTCCCTGGCACCCGCGTCCTTGGGCTAAACTTTAGCGACCTTCCTAGCAGTTTTCAACCTGTGGGTCGAGACCCACAGGTTGAGAACCACTGCTGTAGGGCCTAAGACCATCAGAAAACACAGATATTTACATTATGATTCATAACAGGAGCAAAATGACAGTTATGAAGCAGCCACGAAAATAATTTTAAGATTGGGGGTCACCACAACATGAGGAACTGTATTAAAAGGTCACAGCATTAAAAAAGGTTGAGAACCACTGGGCTAAAGGAATTAACACTTAGCGGGATGCGGAGGGAAATAGATGACGGCCAAGAGGGGGTCCCATCTTGAGACAAGAGGTCAGCCCCCCAAAAGGTCCAGCTGTACAGGAAGGCGAGGCGGTCGGGAAGGGCAACAGGTGCAGGGGAGGGGTACCTGCCTGAGGATGTGGGTGCGGCTGGGCCAGGGGGTGCAGGGAGAGCACCGCGAGCAGAGCCGGGCCCACCGTCTAGGGTCACGTGTGCTGCCAATGGCATGTACCACACGCACGCTGCACCAGTTTGTTTGTCTATCCTGTTGCCTCTGAGTCCCGGAGGGAGGCGTCCACACCCCCGTTTTATAGGTGAGCACGCTGAGGCCTGAGAAGGGGAGCGGGGTGAGCCACGCCCCGGGGGCTGGATGCTGAGCAGTGTGCAGCCAGAATACCACCACGGCTGGGACCCCCATTTGGAAACAGAGAATAGGATGGTGACATCAGGGCCTGCTCTGCCCGTCTTTGCAGGGGTCCAGGGAGATTGGGGGGGGGGGGTCTAATGCCCCTGCAGCTGGGAAAACCCCCCTCACCTTTCCGCTGGGCTTTGAAGCCACAGGTTGCCTGGGGTGGAGACAGGAGAGTCTGAAAAGGGATGGGGAGAGGCCGGCCCCTCCTGGTGCACACAGAGGGGAAACCAAGGCCCCGAGATGACCTCTGGGAAAGCCTCTACCCACCCCTGACCTCAGTGGCTGCATCTGTGCAATGGGGGGCTGGGGCTGTGACCAGGACAAAGTACCATCCGCCCCAGGAACGGGCAGCCTCAGAGACCAGGTGGGAAAAGCCCGCAGAGGGGACCTCCAGCTGCGGGCGCTGGGCACCCTGCGTGTGCCCTCCAGCAAGGAACCACGCGTGTGCGAGGATGCACGCAGCAGGCACGGAGGCCCAGGGCGGGCACCCGGAGGGGCTGCCGGTGGGGATCCAGGAGAGACAGGAAGCGGTGGCCTGCCATTGGCCAGCCCCACGGGGAGGCCCCGTTTCCGGGGTGACCCTCTGCAAGCACAGACTCCTCAGAAGGGTCAGGAAGACTGTGACCTCCTCCCTGGACCAGGAGGGGCCCCGGTGGACAAGGGGTAGCAGCCCGTTAGGGGGAGCACCATGCACGTGGGTGTCATCGGGGCCTGAGCTTCAGCGCCGGCTCTGCCACTTGCTGGTGTGTGACCTCAGACATCACAGGGGCCCCTGCCCCAGTTTCCCCGCTAGAAACAAGAACCGGCCTCGGTCATCAGTCACAGCGAGGGGGAGGGAAGTGGAAGCAGCTGAAGCTCGAAGGGTCAGGGGCTGCCCTGCACAGCGATGGAGGGGAGGCCCGTGGGAAATCGGGGGTGAGGACTGGGTGCACTAAGGTGCCCCTAAACCCCTCCATGAGCTAGCTACCTCCCCACGGCCCCTCCCTGGTGGGCTCAGGGCCGACAGCGCTGCCTTACTCCCAGGAGCGGCACCCACCAGGGCATATGAGGACGAGGGGACCCCTGTCTCCCTTGTAGCCATCCCCGAGTGTGGCTGGGCTCCTTCCCTCCCCTCTCCCACTGCCTCGTTCTAGAAAAAAGGCCACGCAGACACAGCCCCTCGCCCGGCCTGCTGCCTACCTAACGCTCCGCCCCTCGGCTACCGCTTCGTGCAGGAGGATTATCCCGGGAGGCTGCCCGCCTATGGATACAGGTAGGGGGTCTGGGGTGGGGATCCTCACCCACTGTGGGGAGGCCCACAGGTCAGGATGGGCCCTGGCTGCTGGCCTCTGCGCAGCCTCCATGGGGCGTACTCAGCCACCCGTAGCCCCGCAAACCTGTCTCTCCCCGGACCCTGGTTTCTGGGCCTGGATAGGGCCCGGGGCCTCAGGCTCCCACAAGGCCAAGGATAGGTGCAGGCGTATGTGCGGGTGTATGTTAACACATGTAAGCGATGTGCATGTGTGGGAACGAGTGTGCGAAGGTGGAAGTGCGTGTGAGTGCATAAACACAAAGACAGGCGTGTGTATGTGGACGGATGACGGTGCCTGTGGAGTGAGGGTGTGCAGAGATGAGTGCATGTGATGAAGGCGAGCACGGAGAGGTTTGGTAACACAGATGATTGCATGAATGAGTGTGCGGAGGAGCACGGGTAGACGTACATGCGTGTGTGCTTGTGCCTGGGTAAGCTGTGTTAGGCTAACATGGAATGGGAGGGGGTGTGTGGCTGAGGGTGGGCAGGGTCACCTGAGGCTGGGTCAGAAAGGGAGCAAGCTGGGCCAGGCAGTGGCGAGGGGGATGGGAGAGGGGAGCACCCCGGCCAGCAGGCAAGGACCATGCACGCACCCCCAGCCCTAGGCCTGTTTCCTGCGGGGACTGAGCCCCCAACCTCCATGCCGAGGGGAAGGAAGTGCTCACCTAGGGCAGGCTGGGCTGATGCAGATGCAAAAAGACTTAGTGCTGATTTGCATGTCTCATTTGTATATATTTCCATAAGGCCCACGGATTGGTTCTTTGAAAGCCCCCAATCCCCCTCCACCCCTGCCCGCTTGCCATGGCCCTGATTGTGGGGGGAAATCTTGGCGGGGCTCCACTGGACAGGGGGCTGAGGCTGGTGCCCACTGAGAAGCAGGCCCTCGGGGATCGCTCACTAACAACAAATAACGGGCCTCACCTGACACCCTGTGCTCCCCTGCTCTTCCATCAATGAAGGAGCGAAGTTGTGAATGGGGCCAAGCAGGTGGGGTTCCCTGGGCTTCTCAGAGCTTCAGGTGGGGTGCAGGACCACCTCCCCCCACATCAGGGCCAGGCACCGGGTCATGCAGTTTGGAAACTGTTTCCCCAGGCCTCTGAGCGTCCCAGCACCCGGAGGACAGGCAGCAAGAGGTGGGAGTTCGCAGAGGGGAGACTCCAGCAAAGGGTGACTCTGTGTGTGTGTGTGTGTGTGTGTGTGTGTGTGTGTGTGTGTGTTGGTCAAAGACACACTCACTGCTGTGGGTGCGTGACTCCATACCAGGGAGAGGAAGTGCACCTTGGTGTGCAATGTCTGTGGACCTGCAGGACCGTGTGCACAGGTGTGCAGAGGTGTGTTGTGTGCCTGTCTCAATAACGTGCCAAGGAAAACAGAAGTTTTCAATGGGCAAGACCTATCTGCCTCCTTCCCATCTGCCTTTTCGCCTAAATTACCTAATTTTCCTTACAGTAAACAGTATAGTTTGCCAATGAGGGCACCTTGGATGTTCTCTTTTCTCAGAAACACATGGCACACATGTGTGTAAACCTGTACCTCTGAGTGGCTGTGTTATTGGTGTGTACATGTGGGAGGGGCACGTGGTATAAATGCGTGCACACATGTACACACACATATGGACTAGAAACATACTTGTGTCCACACTAAGGCACTCACTTGTCCACATGTGCTGTTTGCCCATGTGCTTACATGCGGCTCCTAGGTGAGTGGGGTGCCCGCTTGGCGTGGGGGACCGGGGGGCCCCGTGGGGATGTGTGTGCGAGTGCACGGGGAGCGCGTGCCGGGTGCAGTAGGTGTGGGTAGGGTACAGCATGTGTTTGCATATCGGGAGTTGGGGATGTTTAGTAATTAAATCCCTTTTCATCCTTCTGCACCTGTCTCCTCCTGAAAGCTGAGAGAACAGACGTCAAACAGGACAAGGGCTGGATTGAATACAGCCAATTCTGAAATATTTATTAGCCTGCGACTCCGCTCAATGGAGGAGAAGGAATGCCAGCTAATCCGCCCAGCAGCGCTCACAGGAGGGACATTTTTCAACAGGGACTTCTTGTATTTCAGCGACTGCTCGCTCTGGCCACAAATGGGGGAGCTTTCTGCCGGGCCCAGGCAAGGTTCTCGGGGGAGGCCCCATGGGGACTTACGGGGCCCGAGATAAACCGGTGCCCTTGTCCCTGGGTTCCCCCAGTCCCCGCTTCCCTCTTCCTTGGGCCCCTCCTCAGGCAGAGACCTGGAGAACCGGCAGACACTCGTGGTGGCCTGTGCCACCACCATGGATGAGACCCTCACTGTGTCCCGGGAACGGTGCGTAGGGCTTTTCATACGCTCTCCTCTCATCTTCGCAGAAATCTCAGGAGGTGCCACGTGTTATCCGTTTAGTGGGTTAGAGAAGGGAAATTGAGAACAAATAAGGAAACTGAGGCTCACGGCGATGAAAGTCATAAGCTACTTAGAGGTGGAGCCAGGATTTGAACCCAGCTCTCACTCTTAACTGCCATACCTGTTCCCTCCTGAGTGGATTCTTAAGGAAAGCTACCGTGAGCACTGGGTTGAAAAGAATTCTGAGTCCGTATCTGAGATCAAAGAGAACGAGTGGGGTGATCCATTGGTGATGTCTGCCATGATGATGGAGGAGGTGGCTCTACCTCTGCTATCCCTGACCTCACCCCACCCAAGCCTGCTCATCAGGAAGCCTTCCCTTCTTACAAATGGAAACTCAGTTCCGCTACCCACCCAGGCCAAACACTTTCCGGTCTTCCTGTGCACCCCTTTCTCCACAAACCACATCCAATCTCTTGGAAAATCTGGAAACTCTCAAAAGCTACCCAGACTCCGACCATATTTCCCCTTTCCCCTAGGTGCTGCCCAGTCAGAGTCGTTTCTCTCTCTGATTATTGCAGCGGGCTCATAAGCAGTCTCCCTACTTCTAATCGTGCCCCTTAAGGTCCAGAGTGAAACCTCTAAAACCATATTCAGATCACTCCCCTCCTCGGGGCCCCCAATAACTCCCACCTCACCAGTGTCATAGCTAAGCTCTGTGCATTGTCTACTCCTCTCTCCCTCCTCACTCTAGTTACGCTGGTTGGCTTGCTCTTCCTTAAACCAACCAGTCCTGGCCTCCTCTCAGGGCCTTTGAACATGCTGTCTTTCTGCCTGGATCTCTATCTGCAGACACCCATGCTTCCTTGCCTCCTTCAAACTCTGCTCAAGTGACACGTCATTAGAACCAGCCCAGGGGAAACTTCCTGCTTCTGGGTCTGGCACACCCTTTCCCCTTAATCGTGTCTTATTGTCCTCCCTAGCTTTAATTTGACATCCTCTATATTTATTAATTTCATGCATCTCGATATTTGACCAATACTTATAGACTAATTTGGGTCAGGGCACTGGTCTTTCATCACAAATCGGTTTTCAGCAATTTTTGACTACGCTGTTCCGAGGTATGGTTTTTCTTTGGGTCTCTTCTGTTTGGGGGGTTCATGAGCCTTTTTGGATTTGTGGGTATAAAGTGTTCGTCAAAGTTCGAATTTTTTTAGCCGACATTTCTTCAAATCTTTTCCCACCATCTCCTTCCGGAACTCAATTATACGTATGTTAGACCTCTTGAGGTTCCACCGATCACGAAGGCTCTCTTAGGTCCTCCAACTCTGTCTTTTTACCCCGTCTGTCTTTCATTTCAGGTCGTTTCTATTGCTATGACTTTAAGGTTGCTGATATTTATTTCAACAGTGTCTAAAATTCGTCGTATTTTTCATTTCACATATTGTATTTTCATCTCTAGAAGTTTGAGTCCTTCTTATATTTTTCTTTTTTCTCATGATGTTTATGCTTTCCTTTACCTTCTTGAATATAAAAGGCGTATTAATGATAGTTGTTCAAAATGCCCTTGTGACATTTCTGGGTCTATCTCTATTGATTGATTTTTCTCTTGGTTATGTATCATATTTTTCTCCTTTGCTTACTTGGTAATTTTTCATGGGTGCGGGACATTTTAAAATAAGCTTTTTATTCGGGGATAATTTTAGATTTACAAAAAAGTTGCAAAGATAGTACAGAGAGTCCCATATGCTCCATATTCAGTTTCCTCAGGATCCGTATCTTACATTACCATGTACATTTGTCAAAACGAAGAAACTGACATTCCTGGGGCAGTATTATCAACTAAACTTACTGTATTTGGGATTCACCAGTTTTTCCCATTAAAGTCCTTTTTCTATTCCAGGATCTAATCCAGAATATCACATGGGATTTAATTGTCATGTCCACCACTCCCCACCCCTATCCCTGCCAATATCCTCTGGTCTGTGACAATTTCTTCGTCTCTTCTTCTTTTTTATGACCTTGACAGTTTTGAGGAGTACCAGCCAGGTATCCTATGGAACCGGTGGTCCTCGGACCCCTGGTGGTCTGTGAGGTCCGAAAGGTTGGCAACCACTGCTACAGAATGGGTTTCTCTGTTTGTTTGTTTGTTTTTCGTGATAGTAGAGTTATGTGTCTTGGAAAAAATACCACCAGGGGGAAGAGCCCTTCTTATCACATCATACTGGGTTAGATAATACCCACATGGCATCACTGGTGAGGTTAACCATCATCCCCTGGTGAAGGGGGTGTTCGTTAGGTTGATCTACTTTAACTTTACTATCATTTTCTTTTCCTATTCTAGGTTTGGAAGCACTCACTAAGTCTAGCCAACACCCAAGGGATGGGGAGTAAGCTTTCCCACCTGTAGGAGGAATATCTACATACAGTGGTACCTCGAGATACGAGTGCCCTAACATACGAGATTTTTGAGATATGAGCCGTCGAGCAAGCAATTTTCGAGCAATTCTTGCTTTGAAATACGAGCAACAGTTGAGATAGGAGTAATCTCGCGGATAGGCCAGCTGCACACAACCCACCAGTTTACCGCGACTCGAGTGTCTCATAGTTTCCCACACCTCAAGGTTATGGAACGAATTAAACTCGTATCTCGAGGTACCACTGTATATTATTGGGAATTCTTTGTTAAGGAATATTTACCTGTTCTTTAATCCTTTATTTATTCAATCTTACATTTATATCAGAATGGACACATATATTTATTTGGATTATAATCCCGTGCTAGACTGTTTATTTTATTATACGAACTAGAGGCCTGGTGCATGGTATTCATGCAGGGGGCAGCGGAATTCTCTTAGCCCAGCCTGCAGCCTCTCACAATCTGGGACTCTTCAAGGGATGTCCAACTGCCGGTTTAGGCCTGACCCTGCAGGGCCTAAACTGGCAGTTGGACATCCCCCTTGCAATTCTGAAGCACTGGCTCTTAACTGCCTGCTTGCCTGATCACCTCTAACCACTTGCCTGCCTGCCTGATATCCCCTAACTGCTCGCCTGCCTGCCTGATCATCCCTGATTGCCTCTGCCTCAGCCCCCGCACCCAGGACCCAGCCAGCCCAAGTTGGTCACAGGCATCCGGGACCCCTGGTGACTTCATCCGGGTCCTGGCTTTGTCGGGAAGGATGTCCGGAATGACATCTGGAAGACGCCCGGTCTACCCGGTCTAATTAGCATATTGCCCTTTTATTGGTATAGATGGTTCCATCTCAGCTCCTGGGGCTCATTCAGGTTGGTTCCCGCGTCCCTTTGACACGCCCCATACTTTTGTTTTGGGGGCGCTTCCTTATTTGCAGTACCACGAGGCAGAATGGCTCATCTTCTAGTATCCCTGCTTTGGTCACGAGATCTTCTATTTCTCCTTGTAATGGAGAACGGAATTACAAATAAAGATCTGGATGGGGGTGCTTATTTCTCCTGGGGTGTCCCTGCTCCTCGGCCCTCTCAGCTGACGGAACCCTTATACACAAACATACTTACAACTACTTCCTCACCTGTCCACCTGCCTCCACGTTACACTCCCCATTCATTCACACTAACGTTTCCAGCTCTCCTCCACAGAGTTCATTCTAGCTCTCTCTCTTCTTGCTTATCTCTCATCTCCCTCTCCAATCACGAGAAACGTGGCTCCCCCCCACCCACCCATCCACCCTCCGAGTACTAATTTGTTCAGCGCACATTTTAGATTTTACACCGTGGAGGGCCGGATGGGGCTGTATTCCTTTAACTATTGCTGGCGCCGTCCCAAGATGCTGCGAGGTGACATGGACTTGCGTTGATACCATCAGGAAGACTTGCTTTCAGCTTCGCTGGCACCGGCTCAGCGCAGCCTTGGGTTCACTGGGCTCTGCCAGGGAGGCAGTGCCCCTCCAGGGACTCGGCCTGGCGCCCCCGGGGAAGTGGGAGGTCGCTCCAGGCTGGCTGGGGTGAGGGGGAACCTCTCCTCACAGCTCGGCACACGCTCTCTGTGCCGCCTTCCTCTTCCGCGTTCGCCCCACGGGTTCTAGGCACTCGGCCTCCCGAACTCCAACCTGGCGAGACCTCCAGGCTCCACTGGCTCCCTCTCCCTTCCCTGCGCTCTGACCTGGTTCGCCTCTCTCTCTCTAGGCGGTAAGCGGGGGTGAGCGCAGGCCTCGCCTCATTTGTTTTCTTTCCCTGAGGGACCCAGGCCCTGTGCCACCTGTTGCCCCGTGTTGTAAACCACGGTTAAACAGATTTCGTAGATTCCAGGAAGTCCAGTTTTCGAGTGTTTTCAGGTGAGAGGACAAGTCCAATCCTGATTCAGTCATGTCAAAAGCGGAAGTCTGATCACTGTTTTTGGCACCTGGGACACCGAAATCAGAATACAGATACGAGTGCCCTAACATATGAGATTTTTGAGATACGAGCCGTCGAGCAAGCGATTTTTGCTTTGAAATACGAGCAACATTTGAGATAGGAGTCATCGCGTTGGATCTGCCGGCTGCACACGACCCACCAGTTTACCGAGACTCAAGCGTCTCATAGTTTCCCACGCCTCATCAAGGTTACGGAACGAATTAAACTCGTATCTCGAGGGACCACTGTAATAGAAGGCTCATATGCAAATGCTCATCACGCCCTGATGCAGAACCACCAATCAGCAGGGACCTGAGGCTGTGTGGCGGGAGGGTGGGGGATGGGGGACCTCAGGCTGGGACCTCAGGCCACACCCCCAACCCTGATGCCAGGGCCAGGGCATCTGAAGCTGCGCATCCCTCAATACCCAGTGGGGCTTGACAGGAGTGGGGCCGGCCGGGTCTGGGTCTCCTGCAATTTCGAAGCACGTGTGGGCGGGCGGGGACTTGACTCTGGGTCCCACGGCACGCCTCAGACTCTGACAGGATGGAGATTTTCATATGCATTTTACTAATTTCCTTTCATCTCTGACACTTCTATTATAGGGAGAGGGCAAAGAGCAATATTAAAAGATTTCCTCTAATTAACTCCCATTTAATGTGCACGAATTTCATGCACCAGGCCGCTAGTCAGGACATAAACAACAAAAGAAAAAAACCACTGCCTTGTAAGGCTCAAATTCTCATTCTGGGGTTCAGCAAGCTTCTGGAAAAGGCCAAACAGTCCATATTTAGGTTTGGTGGGTCAAGATGCAAAACCCAGTTATAACCACACCCCTGCAACCTGAAGTGGCCACGTACCCTGCGATGACAGTGCCACACACGGTCTGCACTTCCACGGCTCAGCTCCACGTGAGGGTGGAAGGCAGCCACAGACAGCACGGAAATGAACGGACACGGCTGCGTTCCAACACCACTGTCGTCACGACAACTGAAATGTGGATCTCATATCATGTTCACATGTCACAAAAGACTGTGTTTTTACTATGTTTAAAACCATTTAAGAATGTAGGAACCGTTGTCAGGTCGGCAGCCACACATGAGTAGGCAGCGGGCCGGGTGTGAAGCACTGAGATTTGCTGACCCCCGACCGAGGGCGAGAGATGGAAACACTCCCGGTACATAAGTGAATATTTGGTATTTTAGACAATAATTAGTGCCGAGGAAGGAAAAAAAAAACAACAGAGCAAAAGAGGCGGGGCCGGTGAAACCTGAGGCAAGGTGTCCAGGTAAAGCTCGCCGAGAAGGCAACTTTTGGGTCAAAACCTAAAGAACGCGTGGACCCCTGACTTCACGGCAGCGCAGTTCACCACCGCTGAGACTTGGCACAGCCTGAATGCCATCAGCAGGTAAGCGGGGGATGGGGGGGGGAGAGGGAAGGGGTTGCAGGGGGGTGGGAGAAAGGATGGTAATCTGCACAGAGGAATACTATGTGGTGATCAAAAAGGAAGAACTCACCATTCGCAACAGCCTGGATGGTGGTGGAGAGCATTATGCGGAGTGAAATCAGCCGGTCAGAGGAAGATGAACACCACGTGATCTCACTCACACGTGAGCTCTAATGAACCAAGTAAACTGATGATCCAAACTAGAGCTAAGCGTGAACAGATGGTTGAGCCTCAGAGGGAAGGCAGGGAGAGGGGGTGGGAAGAGATGGACCAGTGAACTTGGCGCATAGGTGCATCACCTGTGGACGCTGACCGGAGGATGGTGAGGGCCTGGAGTAGGGAGGACGGGCGCGGCTGGAGGAGGTTAATGGCGGGGGGAGGACCTAAGTAATACTTTCACCAGTAAAGATTCAAAGGAGCCCAGCTGGCGTGGCTCGAGAGGTGAATATTGACCTAGGAACCAGGAGGTCAGGGTTCGATTCCCAGTCAGGGCACATGCCCAGGTTTCACGCTTGATTCCCCAGTGTGGGGCGTACAGGAGGCAACCGATCCGTGATTCTCCCTCATCATTGATGTTGCTCTCTCTCCTTCTCCCTTCCTCTCTGAAATCCATAAAAAATTATATATATATATATTTTTTTTTAATTTTTAAAAAAGACGGTGTGAAAAGGAGCTACCGGTGTTTACAGTGAGCGAAAGGGTTACTCACCGTCAATCCGACGTCTGCTGCCCTGAGCAGACTGAGGTTCTCGGGAGCAGAGACCGTCCGTGTTCCTGTGGGGCACAGAGTGGTGCTTAGTTACACACACACACACACACACACACACATACATACACACACACACACACACACACACACACAACGTGTGACACCTGACTGACCACTGCCCATGCTCCTGTGTGGCACAGAGTGGTGCTTAGTTACACACACACACACACACACACACACACAACGTGTGTTACCTGACTGACCACTGCCCATGTTCCTGTGTGGCACAGAGTGGTGCTTAGTTACACACACACACGCACACACACACACACAACGTGTTACCTGACTGACCAAATGAACCCCTAGCGGGTGACATCGGGCAGAGCTGGGCTTGAATTCCAGCTCAGTCAGTCCCCCTCCCGCTGTGGAGCCCGGGACAAGTTCTCCGCGTCCCGGAGCCTTGGTTTCCTCGTCGGTGCGATGGACATCCCGCCAGGTGCGGTGGGTGTACGTGATGGCACAGGGAACGTGCCTGGATGACCCTGACGCCCGGTCACAGGTCACCATCTCATCAGGGGGAGACAGAAGCCCTAAACGTGGAGCGGCCCCCGCACTGGGTCGGTGAAACGGGAGGCCTGGGGTCCATCCCTGAGTCCACCCCTCTGCCCACGAGGCCTTGGACTCTCCACCGCTGTGCTCACAGTACAGGGACTCCCACCCTTCACCACAGGGAGGTGGGCAGAGCTGGGTCACTGTGCCAGGAGCCCCAAGGCCTGCGTTCTAGTCCTGGCTGCATCCTGCCTCCCTGGAGCCCTGGGCAGGATGTGATCCCTCAGAGAGGGAAAACAAAGAGGCGGGTCCCCGACTGCCCGCTGACCACCTCGGGGGTGGGGGGGTCCAGGCCTCAGCTCAGGGGACCGTGGACCCAGCTTCCAAGCCTCAGCCTTCAGCCGCACTGGGACCTGCTCCCCCGGCACCCCACCAGCTCCCCCATGGGAGGGAGGGGAGGCAGGAAACCCAGGTTCCAGTCTTCCCGTGGTCACTCCCAGGCCAGAGGACCCCAGAACCAGAGGCTGGCGCTGCCCGCAGAGGGGGCCTTCCTCGGCTCCTCATCCAGGCTAAGGTCCCGGCCCCACCCACCCTGAAGGCCCTGGTCGCTGTCATACTCCTGGTCCTACTGGCCTCAGAGGCAGGGATAGAGAGTTAGAAACATCGATGAGAGAGAGACATCGATCAGCTGCCTCCTGCACACCCCCCTCCCCACTGGGGATGTGCCCGAAATGAAGGTACGTACCCCCGACCGGAATCGAACTTGAGACCCTTCAGTCCATAGGCCTTATCTCTCCGGTCCCCTTTCCTGCTGCTCCTGTCTTCCCGGCCGACTGTAACCTCCTCGCGGTGCCTCCAGCACCTGGGACAGCACTCACTCACCTGCTTCCCCATGACAGATGGGGGGCTGGGGACCACATCGGGGAGGGGCCCGCTGAGGTCTCACAGGGGCTTGGAGGCACAGCAGGCCTTGAACCCTGGGCCTGTTTCCCGACTGCACGCCGCTCCTCTCTGAGCGATCGGGACCATGGGAAGAGGGTCCCCATCCTCTCCCCTCCAGGGTGCCAAGGCCGGGGACCTGAGGCCAGGAGGTGGCGGGGATGACCCCCTCAGAGCCACCCCCGGAGACCTGCCACGGGGCGGGTGTCTGAGCCTCGGGAGACCCGCAGGCCAGGAACCAGCACTCGGCAGGCACAGCGCCCGGCTCAGGGCGGAGCTGTAGCTGGTGGCGCAGTGACTATGACTGTCATCACCGCCCTGTCCACCCTTGCCGTGGCTCTGCGGCTCGACGACGGCCACGCGTGTGAAAGTGCTTTGTTCAGCCCAAACCAGTTCGGCTCAGTGGATAGAGCGTCAGCCTATGGACTGAAGGGTCCCAGGTTCGATTCCGGTCGGGGGCACGTACCTTCATTTCGGGCACATCCCCAGTGGGGGAGGGGGGGCGGTGCAGGAGGCAGCTGATCGATGTTTCTCTCATCGATGTTTCTAACTATCTCTCTCCCTTCCTCTCTGTAAAAAATCAATAAAAAATGTATAAAAAATATGTATATTTTTTAAAAAGTGCTTTGTTCCTCTGACTCTACACCTGGTACCAACAGCAAGGGGACCCATTTTATTGTTACCACCACCAATGACATCACCGACTTGTATCTTCAGAGACTTCCCTGCGAAGGGTCTCGGGAGAAGAGTATAAATCCGTCCTCCACTGAGACCGGTGTGGCTCAGTGGACAGAGCGTCGGCCTGCCGACTTAAAGGTCCAGGTTTGATTCCGGTCGGGGGCATGTACCTTGCTTGTGGGCACATCTCCACTGTGGGGTGTGCAGGAGGCAGCTGATCGATGTGTCTCTCTCATCGATGTTTCTGACTTTCTATCCCTCTCCCTTCCTCTCTGTAAAAATCAATAAAATATTTTTTAAAAAAAAATCTGTCCTCGCCGCATGCAGTTCGGGGGCAGGAAGCAGGGAAGACTGGGATCTGTCCGTCCAGGACTTGGGGAGGGGGCAGGAGGAGGGGCGACTGGCCAAGGGTTCACAGCCAGTGGCCCAGCTGTGCCCCCTCCTCCCTGCCACCCACAGGGCGGGCCCGGGAGCCCTCCCTCACCTGCTTCCTGGCTCTGCTGGCCAGCGTCCAGCCCGCGGCCCCCGGGGCTCGGCTGACTCTTCCCCAGCAGGCCCCTGGGGAGCCCCCAGCCCCCGGGGGAGAGGGACAAGCCAAGGGCAGGCCTGGCTGGGCCGGGGCTGATGCTGTTAAAGTCCCGGTGCCCAGTCAGCCATTAGCCGGCCCCTCGGGACAGACGGTCGGAGCATTAAAAGGGGCTCAGCCCACAGGAGCCGCGCGGCTGTCACATTCCCAGCGCCAGCGCCTCCCTCCCGCCCGCCCCCCAGGCCCTGGCTGGCAGCTGAGCCGGACCCGCCCACGGCCCGTCCTCTCCCTCGGGGCCCAGCCTGTGCCCACGTGAGAGCTGGGTGAGGTGCCAGCTCAGGGGAGCTCAGGGGGCCGCAGGGGGGCCTTGGGTCAGCCTGTCACCGGGGACAGGAAAGCCAGCATCTTCTCTGCGCCCTCTGAGCCATGCCCGGTGGCAGGGGCTGCAGGTAAAAAGTAGGCCATCGCCCTGGGCAGGCTCATAATCGGTTTAACTGTGTCTCAAGACAGATCCCCAGGCCATCCCAGGGGGAGGTGGCAAGGCCCATCAGAGGCCGGTCAGGGAAGCTTCTGGAAGGGGCCACCCACCTTGCTAGCCAGAGGGGAGGCAAAGTTACAAAGGACCGAGGAGAAGGGTCCAGGCGGAGCACCTCATCGATAAGCAATAAGCGTCCAGCTCACAGTTGCCGTGAGTTTTAGAAGAGAGAAGGGAGGGAAATTGTTTTTAAACTCGAATCACAGGACACGCGCCCTGGCTCCTGCTTTGTCCACCGAGAGAGCCGAGGCCCTGCCGGAGTCCCGGGTCACAAAGCCCAGCCGATGGGTGTCCCAGGGACTCCCCACCATGCGCCACAGGGAAGTGGGGAGAGCCAGGAGACTGTGCCAGGAGTCCCAAGCCCTGCGTTCTAGTCCTGGCTGCGTCCCTGCCTCACTGGAACCCTGGGCAGGATGTAATCCCTCAGAGAGGGAAAACAAACGAGGCGGCCTGACTGCCCGCTGACCGCCTGCGGGGGTTCCAGGCCTCAGCTCGGGGGACAGGGGAGCCAGCTTCCAAGCTCGGCTTCAGCAGCACGCGGACCTGCTCCCCCCGACTGTTCCCCATTTGTCCGAGGCAGGAGGAAACTCTGCCCCAGCCCCCGGGGACAGACGCGGCTCTGAGCCCGGCTTTGTCTGAGCTCAGCGCTCCTGGTGTAGGCAGTTGTTTCTTGCCTGCTTTCACCCTTACCTTGATGGTCACACTTGACAGGTAAACCTCAGTGTGACCTTGACGGCCCCTCCAGGCACCGTCAGGAGCCGCTAGCTGCCTGCCATGGGCTACACCGAGGAAACACTCCTTTTGGTAGATCCAAGCCCCGTCAGATGGTGATTACTGCGATCACCACCATTACCATTACCACCGTCACCAGCCTTACCACAGGCACCAACCACCACCACCCACTACAACCACCGCACGGTCACTGCCCTCATGACCACCACAAACACCACCACCATCACCATGACTACCAGTACTACTGCCATCACTACTAGAACCAGCACCACCAGCACAGCCCCCATCACCACCATCACAACCACTGCTACACCCCATTACAACTACCGTACGATCACTGCCCTCATGACCACCACAAACACCATCACCTTCACCATGACTACCAGTACTACTGCCATCACTACTAGAACCAGCACCAGCACCACCAGCACAGCCTCGATCATCACCATCACAATCACCACCACCATTACAACCACCACATGATCACTGCCCTCATGACCACCACAAACACCACCACCATCACCATGACTACCAGTACTACTGCCATCACTACTATAACCAGCACCACCAGCACAGCCTCCATCACCACCATCACACCATTATCATTACCACCACCACTATTATCACCATCACCATCACCACCACCATGATCACTACCACCATAACCACCATCACCTCCCTAACCACTATCACCATCACCGCCACTGTGAGCACCACCATCATCAACACCACAACCGTGATCACCACAACCACTATGAACACCCTCCCACCACAACCACTATGATCACTACCATCACCGCCACCACCATCACTATCCACACCACTGCCATCACTACCATAACCACTATCACCATCACCACCACCACAATCATCACCATCATCACCACTGTGAGTACCACCATCATCAACACCACAACAGTGATGACCACAACCACTATGAACTCCCTCCCACCACAACCACTATGACCACTGCCATCATTGCCACCACCACCACCATCACTATCCACATCACTGCCATCACCACCACTACCACTGCTATTGCAACCACCACCATTACCGCTAGCACAACAACCCCTGCCATCACCATCACCATCTCCACCACCACCACTACCAAAACCACCACTACCACCATCATCATCACCATCACCATCGTTATCCTTATCCACATCCACATCACCATCTACCACACTGTCTTCACTTCACCATCATCATCACCTTCCCCTGCTTCCTCATCCTTCTCGGTCATCAGCCACACTTTCATCATCCTTAGACTGCTCCACCACCAGCATCCTGTCATCCTCTGTGACCAAAAAGAGCCCCTTTTAAAGCCCCTTTCCCGCCGGGAGACCAGTGGTCACAGGCCTGAACCCTGCTCGCCGGGGATGAGCATGCGGATGGGGGTGTCAGGAGTCCTTCCCTCCCTGCCTCTCCTGCCGAAGCCCCTGAGCCCCCCAGACCGAACCCTGGGCGCTGCCCCAGGGGCATCTCTGTGGGCGATGCTCTCGTCTGCCTCTTGGCCCTGCTGTCTGTTCCCTGTGCTGGGAATGGTTTTCCTCTGACCCCTCCTCGGTGATGACTTAAGAGCCAGCCCCTCCAGCAACTGTCCCGCCCCCATGTCTAGGTTGCGAGGCGCTCTTTGCTTTCAGGGACCTGTGGTGCCCACGGAGGTCAGAGGTCGGGAGCCTGGGCGCCCATCCACTTGTCCCACTGCTTCTCCGTCCCCCCCCTCCAGCCCCCCACCCCCAGAGGGTGAGTTTTGGGGGGGCAGGGCTTCATATCCGGCCGGGAGGAGCTCAAGAACTATTTGTTGACTACACGATTGCGTGTTAAATAAACGTAAAAAATGTTGCAAGTCATGCATCCCAGAGCTTTTGGCAGGAAAGAAGAGGATGGCAGTACTCTATACCCCCTGGTGGTGCCAGGTGGGGGGCAGACAGAAAATGGGGAGCAGCCTTTGGGGGGAAGAGGAGCAGCTTGGTGAAATGTGCCTGGAGTGGGGAAAGCCGGGCTCAGACACACGCCTGTCACACACACAGGGTGTGTGGGGGGAAGTGGGGTCAGGGGTTCGGCTGCCCCCCAGCCTGGCCCTCTCCTCCGGGACCCTCTGCCTGGGGGAGGGGGCGGCGGCGGCGGCGGAGGCGGGGGGCCCGCGTCCCCGCAGCCAGCCACGCGCGCCGTGGCCTCCGCGCGACCCCTTTAAGACGGGCCGGGCGGCCTCGCTCGGCTTGTTGAAACTGTTGGGTTTTCGGACAGGACGGAGGAGGGGGGCGGGGGGAGGTCACACCTGTTGTGGAACTTGAGAGAAGGCTTATTTATAAATGTCCAGGGCTCGGGATTCTTGCGGAGCTGATGTCCGCAGGGGAAGGTCACCAAAATGCTTGTTTATAAAAGCCACAGCAACTGGGAACACCATAAACGGGCTAAACGATGAAATTAACAAGCGAGCCGAGGCGGGGCATGGCCGGGGCGCCACCGCTGGGCACAGCCCCAAGCCGGCCTCCGAGCCAGGCCCCTCCCGGCCCCGGCCGCCCTGCCCGCCCCCCGAGGCCCGGCCTGGCCTCCCTCCGTGCCACCCCCACCCCGCCCCCAGCCCTGTCCCGGCCCCGGCCACCCACCCACGTGGCAGCTCCTCCGGGCACCCTAGAGAGGGCTGTTCACCACCACCCCCAGCGGGGCCCTTCCGAACCCCCACTCCCCCTGGGTCCCTTAAAGGTACCACGTCGTCGGTGCCAAATGGGGGTTTTGGGGTGGGGGGAGGGAGGGGGCTGGGGGCCTCTCAGAAGCCAGATGCAAGTCTCTCAGGTGCCCACGCCCTGCCCAGGGGTGAGGGGGGGGTCCTGGCAGACCCTGGAAGCGGTACGGGCCACACTTCCCGTGCCCACCCCCTCCCCCTCGGCGCTGTCCGTCCCATTCCCGGTTTCAGGAAAGCTGTGTTTTCCTTGGGTGACTGATGGCTGAACAGGTGGCTTCTGGGGCAGAGAGTGTCAAGTGAACAGCGCCCGCCCGCCCGCCCGCCCGGAGCACGGCCCTTTTAGGGCTCACTTTCGCCGCTGACAGCACCCTGGCCTCCCGCACGCACCTCCCCGGGGCAGGGCTGCGTCGCCCAGCCCGGCCCGCAGCCCACCAGCCGGGCCTGGGGAGGGGGCGTGAGGACAGCTGGGGGGACACTGAGCCCTGCCCCCCCGGGCACCGTCCCACGCTTACGCCCGTGCACGCGGGGCACATGTGACCACAGACGTGAGGAGGACACGCGTTCTCCTGGACCCAAAACACCCGCCTCCCCCCACCTCCCCATTTTCCACTGAATTCAGCCAAAGCGCTCCGGCCCAGCAGTGTGCGCGGCTCCCCGCACGCACTGCCATGGGGGGCCTCGCCCGAGCTCTGTGCGCCCCGCTTGTAAGTGCGCGGGCTCCCGCCAGCTCCTCGCTCTTGTGTCTCTGTCTCGGAGACTCTCCCCATCTCTCTCCTCCCCCTTCCTGGGCTCGGTCACCTCTGAGTCTGTTTCTGTTCCCCTTGTTCTCAGCTCCTCCCTTTCTCCAGCCCAATCTGTCTGCGTGTGTGTCTCTGCCCCTCTCCTCTCCCTCCTCTCTCTGCCTCTCCGGCGCTGAGTCTGGCTCTCTGTCACCCACTCCCCGGCCTACACAGGGGGGCCCACCCTCCAGGGGCAGCGCTATTTTCTCCCTCCACCTCTGAGAGCAGCCACGCTTCAGCCCGGCCCTGGCTGGGGGCCCCGTGGGGTGCCGCTTTCTGGAATAGCGAGGGTCTCCGTGCCCCCTGGAGGACCCGCACACCCACCCCCCGCCTTGGGCACAGGGTGGCCTGGCTCAGATGCTTCTTGGCCTGAGCCAGAAGTAGGTGTGAGATCTGGGGAGCTCTGCTCCCAGCAGACCATGCAGGGGGACTATGGCTAAGGGAGGGGCACTGCCAGGGTGTCTTCAATGTCCTCCATCTGTGGCCACGGTAGTGAACTCCCAGCATGCCCAGCGCCCTCAGAAACCACGGAGAAGGCTGGTGCAGCTCTCCCTGCAGGGCTGCGGCCTCCGAGGATGGACGCCAGCCTCTCTGGATCAGCCCTAGGGGTCAGGAGAAGGCTGCTCAGAGGTGAGGGACCCAGACCCTGCCCCTGGGAAGGCCAAGAGGGCAGAGCCTGGAAGGGGATCCGGGGGCACCCAGCCTAGTTTAGCGGGCCCCCAGTTCTCCACCAGCCCCTCTTTCCAGCTCCTGAATCCACAGGAGGTGGAGAGGTCCATTCCAGTGACAGGAGGGGGGGGACACCCCGGGTAGGACAGGGCTTGCTCCAGACAAAGGGAAGACCGCCCCCCACCCTGCCTGAAACCACCGGCCACATACCCTCTGACTCCCACTTTTCTGCAGGGGCCTCATTCGATCACTCAGTAAATATTCCCTGAACACCTACTATGTGCCAGGCACTGCTCCAGGTGCCCTGATAAACCTGGCCTAGAGAGGGACAGACAACGAGCAAGAAAACAAATATTTAGATCCACTCAGAGAAGGAGGAGAGAGCACGCTGCCACAGAGATGAACTGGGAGGTGGCCCGAGGCCTCCCGGAGGGGGTGAAGGGGGTGACATAGGAGCTTCGAGACCCTCCCTTCACCCTGGAGACACCTCTCCTCCAGGAAGAAGCCAGGAGTCCCAGGCAATACCTCATCCCAGACTGGCCTACCCATGGCGGGTTAACAGGTTTTAAAAACTTCAGAAGGAAGTTAACTGGTTGAAGAACTACATGTACCCAGAGACCCACACTTTTTGTGCATGTATTATCTCTTTTACTATAGAACAGCCTAGAGGTCAAACTAGTGACATCAGACTTTTTTTTTCAATCAATATATTGTATTGATTTTTTACAGAGAGGAAGGGAGAGCAATAGAGAGTGAGAAACATCAATGAGAGAGAAACATTGATCAGCTGCCTCCTGCACACCCCCTACTGGGGATGTGTGTGCAACCAAGGTACATGCTCTTGACCGGAATCGAACCTGGGACCTTTCAGTCTGCAAGCCGACGCTCTATCCACTGAGCCAAACCGGTCAGGGCTAGACTTTGAACTAGGAGAAAGCTGAGGCTCAGAGAGGTTACGTGGCGGGTTTACTGTCACTCAGCTGGTGGGGGCAGAAGCAGGACCGGGAGAGTCCCGCCTCCCCATCCTCCCGGATTCTCCGTCTCCTTAGGGACCATCTTTGGTCGCAGGGAAGAGCAGAGTAGCCCGTCCCCTGGTGGAGGAGGAAGAGGAGGGTCCCCCACTACCACCCCAAGACTGGGCCCCTAGCCCCTCCCATCTTCTCCTCTACTCTGGCCTGTGGACCCCACAGTCCCCCAAATGTCCCCCCATATGTTCCCAGATGGCTCCCAGCCTCCCCCTTCCCCTCCCCCAAGCCCAGGCTCCTGGACCCTGAGGCACACGGGGAGAGAGCCCCACCCCAATAACCAGTTGCTTTGTCATTCCCAGACAACCATTAGCAATTACCTCCCAGCCCACCTGGCCTGGGCCCCATCGAGGTCTGTCCTCAGTGATTTGGGGAGCAGGAGGGTTATTACCTTTCACCAAACCTTGAATTAAGAGAGAAAGGGGGAGCGTGGCACGCGGCTCCGGAGAGGCTGCGGGCGCGGGCTGGGCTGGGAGGAGGCAGGGTGACGCTCCGTGTCAATGGAGGAACCCGTGGATGTGTGGACGCTGGTGAAGACCAGTTCAGCTGGCACCTGACCATGGCGTGGGCTCAGCGCATGCCCAGGGTCTTGCCTCCTGGGTATGGATAATCGCACCTCAAACACCTCCTGATGTTGTGGGGCAGCGGTTCTCAACCTTCCTAAGGCCTCGACCCTTGCACACAGCTCCTCATGTGGTGGTGACCCCCAACCATGAAATGTTGCTACTGTGATGCATCGTGATGTAAACATCTGCATTTTCCGGTGGTCTTAGGCGACCCCTGTGAAAGGGTCGTTCGACCCCCAAAGGGGTCTCGACCCACAGGTTGAGGACCGCTGTTGTAGGGTTTGCAAAGGCCAGAGTGGGGCTTGATTTAGACGGGGCTGGGGGAGGAAGGGGGTGTGATCGGGGGGGGTCTCCCTGGGGAGCGGAGCAGAGCTGGTGTGGAAGGGAAGCCAGCCAGGTGGTGTGAGGAGGGAGTGGTCCGGGCAGAGGCACCAGCCCGTGTGATGGAGGGAACACGGCCCGTGGCAGGGAAAGAGCCCGAAAGGCCAGGGAGGCAGGCGATGGAGCTGGAATGGGGGGCTGGGGGGGCGCCCTGGGGGGGAGTCAGCAGGACCCCCTCCCCGAGGAGCCTTCTGGGCCGGCATCTGGATTAGGGATTTGATGCCAGGAGTGCAGGAGGGGACAACATAACAGGGTCTCCCGGCCACAGGGCAGGGGGCTTGGGGGACCCCCAGGAGGCCTCTGCCGGGCTCCAGGAGAGAGGGCGGCCGCTGGGACCAGAGGGAGGGGGTGCGGAGAGAAGCGGCAGCCTTGGGAGAGCACAGTGGGGGTGGGTCTGTGCCGGGGATGCCGGGGGGAGAGGCAGGGTACGTGTAGCGCAGCGGTTCTCAACCTTCCTAATGCCGCGACCCTTTAAGACAGCTCCTCATGTGGTGGTGACCCCCAACCATAAAATTATTGCTACTTCATAACTGTAATTTTGCTACTATTATGAATCATCATGTAAGTATCTGTTTTCCGATGGTCTTAGGCGACCCCTGTGAAAGTGTCGTTCGACCCCCAAAGGGGTCGTGACCCACAGGTTGAGAACCGCTGGTATAGCAGGACCGGGGCCTGTGGCCTGGGACCTAGATGGGGAGGGGAGGGGAGGGGAGGGCGGGCAGGTGTGAGCAGAGGGAGAGGAAAGGTTCCCGGTGTGTACGAACGCCACCACCTTCCTGAGCCCCGTCCCCTCAATCTGCAGAACACCCCACCGTGGGCAGAGGCTGGAGCGGAGCTAACAGGTGGGGGCGCCCCGGGAGGAGAGGGGGCATGAGGCAGACAGAAACCAAGGGGAGAGGCTAGGTGTTCGGCTCTACCTGTCCCGCGGGGCTGACGGAGGGAGCCGAGGGGTGGGCAGCGGATGGACACGAGAGTTAGTTCCTCTAAGAGGCACTTCCCACCTATGCTGCCCTCGAAAAGGCACCCCTTTCCTGGGGTCGGGGGGCTCCAGAGAAGGTCAGAGTGGGCCAGTTCCCATGCGTGGAGGGGCAGGGAGGCACCCCCACCCGCTGACCAGCCAGGAGTCGTGTTTTCTCTTCCGTCAGAGCTCAGGGCTGCGGGGGGGGGGGGCGCCATCCTGGGCCTGGGCCTGCCTCTGCCCTGGGTTCTCTGCCACCCAGACCCCCTCCTCCTTGCACACACCTCCAAAGCTGGGACCAGGCGGGAGCCGCCGAGAGCAGCGGCAGCTTCAAGGTCAGTGGGATGAGCTCATGGGCAGGGAAAGATGGGGCCAAGACACCCCCCAACACACCACCGCCACCCCCCAAGAGCCGGGGGCAGAGAGGGTTCCGTCCGTCCAACGCCCGGTGACCCGGGGCTGCAGGAGATGGGGCGGGCGAGGGAACGCGAGCGGCCCCTCCCCCCGCCAGGAGCCCGGGCCCTCCGCTCATATATCTGTCTCTGGATAATGTATATCCCGCTTATGGAAAATATTCATAATGCTCCTTCCACCAAACTGGCCCCCTTCCATAGTGCGTGATCTAAAATTAAATCCATTTCAAATATCCAGTAGATCGAGTCAGGCTAATATAAATGAAGCGTGATTAATAGGCAGAACCCTGTCCTCCTTCCCGGGAACCCGGAGGCAGGGCTGGGGACCACTCTACCTCTCCCTCCCCACAGGGCCCAGTCTCTCCCTACCCCCCCCCCCATTCCCCCCGAAAAAGGCCTCCAAGCTCCTGTCCCCATCCCAACCCTGAAATGTGGACCAGCCCTGGAATTTGCCCGAACTGGGGCAGGCCGCGAGAGCAGGGCGGTTCGGAGAGGGGGCTTCGGCCTCAGGACAGAACCCGGCCTGGAGCACACGTGACTTCCCCTCTCCGAGCCTCGGTTTTCCCATCTGTACAATGGGAGGTTCGGGACCTCCTGCTGGCAGGTTGTGCTGGGAGTTCAGTGAGATAATGACGCAGCCAAAGGCAGGTAAAGCTATTGAGCGCTGTTACGTCGCCCTCAGAGGTCTGCTGCCAGGGGCGGGGGGTGGGGGGGCCCCAGGGGAACTGAGATCTGTGCCCCCCACTGGCCCCCGATGTGCTTGCCGGCCAGAATTCCTGCCATTGCAGGCTACGCGTGGCGGGCTATTTTTAGCGCACTGGCAAGTGACTGTCACCGACCAAATGTTCTCGCCACCGGGACAGACTCTGCTAAGAGGGCACTTGTGAGCTGCACCCGGGGTGGGAGGGGGTGTTTGGGGCCCGATCCCCGGGGCCACGCACGCACGCACGTCCCTTTTGCACACACACGTGTCCTGTGGCCGGTGACAGGGGAGGAGGAGGAGGAGGAGGGCCTGGTGGCTGAGCAAGCACGCGCCTGCCTCTCTCCGCCTTCCCGGCTGGGCACGTGGTGCTCGTGCTGAGGACGCTCCTCGGGGTTGAACAATGTCAACCTGCGAGAGGACTGTCCCTCTCGGCCCGCTGGCCAGCACTCCCTGTCCCCCCTTCAGAAAAGACCCAGGTTTCCGCTGGCTGAGTGCATGTGCACATGCGTGTGCATGTGTGTGCCTGGTCACTGCCCTTCCGGCGATATGTCCTGTTCCAGGCAGAGGTGCCCCACCCTGCCCGCCGAGGCTCCCCATGGTGTCTCTGGGCCCCGCCGCCCCCCCCCACTTAATCCCTGTTTTGGGGGGGGGGGTCTGACCCTGTCTCCTTGCCCCAATCTTCGAACCCTGCTTTTCATGCAAGCCCGTGAGAGTCCCGGGTTTCTTCATCCATCCATCGGCTCACTCCCATGATATTCCTTCCTGTTCCCCATCTCCCCCGACCCCGCCACGTCCCCCCCCTTGGGGTGGGGGAGGTAGGAGCAAGTCCCAGCGCGTAGGAGGGGGTGCAGCTGGCTTTTCCCTTGTCATTGGCCATTTGCTGCCTGCCTCGCCAGGCGTGTTTTGAGCATGTTTGCATAAAGTGGATGCAGGCTGCAATTCCGTGATGAATTCTATGAATACTAATCCGCTACTACCCTTGACCTTGGGGTCACCGAAAGATCAAAACCGAACCATTTAATATTTTCCTTTTGCAGATCAATAGAAGCATAAATTCCCCCTCAATGACAAGTATAATTTCAAACAGATCTATAGCAGGCAGGCGTGCACTCCCAGCCCCGGCACCCGCCGCCGCCGCCGCCTGCTTCGCCTTTTGGGGAGCAGACGAGGAGGTTCTTGCCTTTTCCACCATCGGATTTCTTTTCGCCGCTTTTTTTTTTTTATGGCTCTGAAATGCTATTTTCAGCAGCTGCTGTCATATAAATATCTCTTGTTTTTCTTCTCCTCTTTCCCTCCTGGTGAAAAGGGCAGGGGACCTATTGAAAATTCCGCTTTATCTCTTTCAGGCGGGTTCAAGTAC
>PVJN01008263.1:0-65921 GCA_004026805.1 Lasiurus borealis
AAGAAGAAGAAGGAGGAGGAGGAGGAGGAGGAGGAGGAGGAGGAGGAGGAGGGGGAGGAGGAGGAAGAGGGAGAGAGAGAGAGAGAGGGAGAGAGAGAGAGAGATTGATTCTGCCCTGGAGCCTCCAGAGAGTATGTGGCTTTGCTGCCACCTTGGCCTGCCGAGCTGAGAGAGAATACATTTCTGTTCTTTTTAAGCCACCACATTCATGGCAGTTCATTACAGCACTCACCGGAAACTAACAGAAAGAATAACTACATATAGATATGCTGACAGGAACAGGGTCGTAGCCTTTTGTGAATATATGTGCTCGCATATTTCAGGCGCATGCCTAGGAGTGGACTGGCTGGATCCGGATCCTAATTTTCCGTAGCTTCCCAGGTGATTCAAATGTGTAATTAGGTGTGAGAACCACAGATTTTGGCTAATGGTTCCCAACTGGGGACGATTTTGGCCCTCAGGGGACATTTGGCAAAGCCTGGAGTCATGTTTGATTGTCACAACTCAGAGTGGGGGTAACTGGCAGCACCTGATGGATAGGGTCAGGATGTGCAAAGCATCCCGCAGGACTGAGGGCAGCCCCGCCCTCCACACACAGCCCGTTATCCCCCCCCAAAGGTCAGAAGGACTGAGCTGAGAAACCCGACTGTACACCAATCACTCACAGCCACATGCATGAGTAACGTGAATAACCCAGCTGCACACACGTCACAGCTCACAGAGCCGGCCCTGCTTTGAGAGATGGGGTGTGCTGACACGGTGAGGCACAGAGGTCTGGTCCCTCTTGGCGAGCCCTGGAGAGAGAGGGCAGGTGGCCCGGTAAGGATGCTGCAGATTTTCCCGTCTTAGCTGTGGGCCGTCAGTGAGGCTCTGGGTGCCCCCTGCCCCACGGGTGCACACCTGGGTTTCCACATCACCCCCACGCAGCAGTTCTCTCCTCCTGGAACTATGGCTCCTGGGACAGAGAAAGCCCCCAGCGACGGAACCATGTCTAATCCATCACCGCAGATGTTTGCTAAGTGAATGGATAAACGGCTTCCAAGCCAGGCCTCCCATTCCAGGTACAGGGAGAGGGGAAATGAGATTGGCGAGTGTCCCTCGGGGCCCAGGAACAAAGTTCCAAGGGCATGCTATCAACAAGCTCCAAGTGGGGGGTGCCTAATGGCATCACAGTTCTGGGTGTGGGGAGATTGGCTGGGTGTGGACTACACCCACTTCCTCCTCCTCCTAAACACAAGCTAGACTACATTTCCCAGCATCCCTTGCAGTCAGGTGGGGGCCATATAACAGTTTGGCCAATGAAATCTGGGTAGAACTTGTGCTTCCCTTAAAAGTTCTGACTGACACTTACTCTCCCTGCCCTGTCCCTGCCCGCCAGCTGGAAGCGAAGGACTCTTGGGGGGTGGCAGAGCCACAAACGGGAAGAACCCAGTTTCTAAATTGCCCCCTAAAAAAGCTACACACTCAACACTTGCTTTGCACTATTGGGTGGAAAACAACCTTTTCAGTTAAGTCACTGAAAAGTGGAGAGTTGTTTGTTACAGCAGCTAGCATGCCCTTAACTAGCACACCATCTTTCTGCAAACCAGGGGATGGGATTTTAACGCCAGTCCAGGTAAGAAGTAAATCCTCCCCCACAGAAAGGAACATAGGATGCAGAATGAGGGAGAAGGTGCTGAGTTTGCAGGAAAAAATAAACCAACAACAGCTGCCAAAGAGACCACTGATCGACAGCGAAACTGGCACTTCTCAACCAGCACTTCGGGGTTGTTGATGCTTACAAATGACTCAGCTGTGCCAAAATGAGTGAATCTTTCTTTGCACTCATTTTTTAAAAATTGTATTTAATTTATTAATGTACATACATATTTAAAACCACATTAGCTATTTCTTAGAAATATGGCTGATTCCTCCTCTCACATTCCACAGTCATTCTGTTCAAACTGCCCCCCGGCTTCCACACCAGGGTTTGGTCACGCTTAGAGCCCGGCGTGTTCTGTCCTTTGCTTTCATTATTTGGGAGGTAGAACTCTGCATCCAGATATTATTTGATCACTCCCAGCCCGGCTGCTCTGTGACCCTCCATCACAGCCACTTTGCCGCTTTCAGGGGTGACCTCCTCCCCTCCCCACCCTGAGCGGTCCCCTCAGCGTGTTCCATACTCCCCATTGGGGCACCCACACCATGGGGAGCAGCAGGTTCTCCCGCCTGCCAGGCGGTGGGGGCTGGGCCTCTTGGCCATCAGATCCCCTCCTGGCTCTTCCCTTTCTCTGCATCCTAGTTGGGCCGACCCTCAAAACTGCATTTCCCAGGTGCCTGGGCCAACTGGACGAGCCCAATGGGAGGCTCAGGGTGAGGAGCTGGGTGTCTCTCCTCTCCCTCCGGTTACATCTCAGGTGGCCATGTATGTCCTCCACGACCCCTCTTCCTCTGGAAGACATCTGTGTTCTAGCTTCCTCCCCTAGCCTGGCCCCAGGAAGGCCTCCTTCTGTCTCTTCAGTTCCAGAATCGCAGGCAGCTTCCTGCAGTCGCTGAACTCAGGAGGTGACTAGGGTTCCATTTGGCTTCTCAGCCGTCTGTCACCTGCATACCCCAGGCCCGCATTCATTCCCTCCAGAGAAGTGCTCAGAGGGGTGACTGTTCCTGAGATGGACCTGAGTGGCTCCGTGGGCCCACAGGGAGGTTCTGACCACAGGCCATCTTTCCAGGCCCACCGAGGGGAGGGCGGACAGGCTACCTGGTCTCCACGTTTCCACCCAGAAGGCTGCAGCCAGCCCTCACTTCTTTCCCCTGCCCCTCTCCCCGGCTCTTCCTCTCTGCGTGCCCTCCTCCCTCAGCTACATCTTGCATCTCCCCCTTCTCTGATCTTCTCTGATTCATGTCACGGTCAGTCTCCACGTGCAGCCTTCACAAGAGAACACAAATGTCGGGAGCTTTTACTCACACCGGTGAGACTGAATTTCAAGGACACGATCTCATCACCCAGGAACCAGGAGGTCACGGTTTGATTTCCAGTCAGGGCACATGCCTGGCTGGGCTGGATCCCCTATAAGGGGTGTACAGGAGGCAGTTGATGGATGATGTTTCTCTCTCCCAGATGTTTCTATCTCTCTATTATCCTTCTCCCTTCTCCTCTCTCTAAAAATCAATTAAAAAAATTTTTTAAATAGTTATTTTTATGCTCAAAGATGAGGGTTTATCTCTTTATGTCCAGTCTTGTCCTCTCAGCAGCACTAAGCCACATTTCATGGCCTGGTGTGACAGCATAAAGGGTGCTGGTGGGGATACCCCAAAAGAAAATTATGAGCGATTTCATAGGATTCGTCCCCTCTAGAAGTAAAGTCAGTAGCCAGCAAGGAAAGGCATATTCATAGGAGCAAGACCTTGTAGAAGCAAGATACTGGTGACTGGGGGTGGGGGGGAGGAAAAGGGGAAATGGGGGCCAGGGGGTGAGAAAAGGACTCCAGACACTCTCCCCCTTTGGCACTGTTATACTGGCACCCGTCGTATTTTCTGAAAACAGAGGAGGAAAACATCTCTCATTCCAAAGAGTTTATGGGCTCAGCCCCTGCTGTCTGACATGAAGACATTGAGGAAACACAGCTGATAAACATCTTGCTGGAGGCTGTGCTTGGAGAAAGGACCCAAGTTGTGACTAACGACTGGCGGGTGATTTGCGATAAGCATTTACCGTTTCAAGCAGAAACCGGCCACAGGCGTGTGAGGGAGGCTCCGGCGGCCGCCACCAGACCCTGTCTTCTGCCGTCAGCAATGCGGAGGATGCCAGCCGCTGTCGCTGTGCCTCTGCTCCTGGCTGTCTGTCTGTCTGTCTGAACAGTGAACTACGCACACACTCATCCAGGGGCTGAGATTAAAGGCCCCTCCCGGACTGTTAAGGGAAGACTATCAGGATCCCTCCCCTCCTAGTGCTCAACGTCTGATGTCAGACCCAAACCAGCCCCTACTCCTCCTTCCCCCCACACCCCCAGAAAAAGCCCAGCCAGCCCTGGTGCTCTCGGGGCTAGTTCCACGCAGCACTGGCCTGTCTGCGGCTGTCTCCTGGAAAGCGTAGGTTGGAGGCAGGCAAGCCACCTGGGAGGCTGGGCCCGGAGAGCTGTGTCCTCCAGCACCAACGGGGCAGGACTGTAGCTACAGGCACTGCAAGGACCACTTAGCTTTTACAGTGGTTCTCAGCCTTTCTAATGCCGTGAGTCTTTAACACAGCTCATCGTGTTGTGGTGACCCCCAACCGTAAAATTATTTTCGTTGCTATTTCATAACTGTAATGTTGCTAATGTTAATGAATTGTAATGTAAATAGTTGTGTTTTCTGATGGTCTTAGGCTCTACAGCAGCGGCTCTCAACCTGTGGGTCACGACCCACAGATTGAAAACCACTAGCAGGGTCACCCAAGACCATCGGAAAACACAGATATTTACACTACGATTCATTAACAGAAAATAATTACAGAAAGTAATTTTATGGTTGGGGGTCACCACAACATGAGGAACTGTATTAAAGGGTCTCAGAATAGAAAGGTTGAGAACCACGGGCTTAGAACCAAGCCGAGGACAGGTCCAGGTCCTGGGAGGCTGGTGCTGCCCAGAGCACTGAAGATGTAATTCTTCATACAGCCACCAGAGGGCACCGTCCAACACCACATCAGCACACCCCTTGTGAGAACCTTCCATGGCTCCCAGCACCTTTAGGATGAAGCCAGATCCATCCACCTGGTTGAAAAGGTCATGAACGATCTGACCTTTCCAGCTCTGTCACACTCCCAGCAACGATGGCTTTCTCACATTTCCTAGAAAACGCGGCACTTCCTGTGGCCGCGAGGCTTTTTGCAACCACTCTGCCCACTTCTAGGAAGGCTCCTGCACTCATCGCACATCCGCCTAGAGAACTCCTAGTCATCCTTTAGCTTCATCTTAGATGCCAGCCCCGTCCCAAAGGCAGGCCGCCCCACACACCTGCGCAGTGCACATCTCCCTGTTCATTCGGCACCTCGTACTTCTCTTTGCTGTGCTCTCAGTGGGTGCAGCTACCTCATTAACTCCATCACGGCCTGTCTGCCCTCCGCTGTCTCCCCAGCTAGACACCAGTGCTGACTCAGTGCTGCCCCCGGCTGGCCCCCCTGGCCCGCACAATGCCCACAGTGTGCCGTCTGCTGCTAGCAGGCTACCTGCCGTAGACGCCAGTGCCAGCCGCCACATCTTTCTGGACCTCACTCCCAGGGCACTTGGTAGGACGGCACTTTCTGCCCCTGGTGGTGGGACATGGCACTCCTCCCACGTACAGCCGCCAACGAGCCGGGAGCCAGGGAGACTGCCGCTGCCCAGGCTAGACTGTCCACCGCCGGGACACGCGCCGGCCCGGAGCCTGGCAGCCGCTGAGGTGGCAGCTCCTCGTTAGCCGGGTTCCTGAGTGTCTGCGAACTGGTTTACAAATTTCACATCAACATCTGAGGGGCACGGCCCTGGCAGAGCTGGCATGCCCGGTGCTGCACAAACATCCAAGGCGCCGGCATCGGAATGCCTGGCACGGGAGCCGGCAGCTAGGAATCAAGTCCAACGTGTCCAGAGGGGCCAATGCAGGGCTGACGGAGCCTGAGGTGGACGGCAGGAGTCCCCTGGGCCAGGGGTCACCTCCCGCCAGGGATCACCTGGGCCAGGGGTCGCCTCCCACGGTCGGTCCAAGGACCACTGGTGGTTCCCGAGGCCCGAAAGGCTGGCCCAGGCTGCTTTCTCTTCCCGTCAGGACTTGGGAACACGTCTGCCCCCGATGGCTCCCCGTTTTCTGGAGACAGGGAGCAGCTTCCATGCCAGGGGCTCCCATAGGGGATGGGATATGGTCATTGCGACACGGGCTTAAGCATGGAAATGGCTTTAATAATCACCCGTGCTCTTGGTGACACAAAAATAACAGCGACAGGCTCACGCTGAGGCCAGGAGCCGTGCGGCGATTCAGAAGAGCTGATCTCTGCCAGCGCAGACTCTGTGATGTTTTGTGGCTCGTCTGTTTCACTTATATCTTCCTTTTCATGCACGCTCAACAGGGTGTTACAATAAGAATCTGTGTGTGAGTGGAGAAGGAGCCCTGTGGGTCCGTATGGAATAAGAGCTAAATGGTAACAAGCACCATGTGTGGGGGGTATGAGGGATTGTGATGCCTTTCTCAGGGGTGCAGGCTGGCGTGGGCGTTCTGCCCCTGAGGAAACACGGGGGCACCATCTCAACACCCCCAGCACCACGTTCCCGTCTCTGAGGTGAAGACATCAAGGGTTTGAAAGATGCGTGAAGGTGCCCCAAGCCACTGTGCTAACGGAAAGTAGAGACAGCCTCCCTGTCCCCACCCTGTTCCCGCTCTTACCAGCCTCCCACCCCCTCCCTGGTCGCAGGGAGTCCCCGCCTCCCCCAGGCTCTTCCCAGGTGGGTGATCCTGGCAGCAGCTACATTTTGCA
This sequence comes from Lasiurus borealis, assembly GCA_004026805.1. Taxonomy (NCBI): domain Eukaryota; kingdom Metazoa; phylum Chordata; class Mammalia; order Chiroptera; family Vespertilionidae; genus Lasiurus; species Lasiurus borealis. The sequence continues at coordinate 6,464 of PVJN01008263.1, forward strand.
CAGAGAGTGTTGTTCGGAGGGCACCTCACCGCTCGCCCCTCACTCTCCAGCACCCCCTCCCCGGCTTGCAGGGCTGAGGCTGCTGTGAGCAGGGCTTGTCCCGAAGCAGTTTGCCCTGAGGGAGCCACTCGGGGACACATCCACCCCGCCCACACCTCACCTTCTGCACTTAGAACCCAGGCCTGCCGCTGACAACCTGGCCTCACCACCTGCTCCTACACAGACGCATATCAAGCACACGTGTGCACGCACACACACACACACAAACACACAGACACTTGTGCATGGACGTTCCAAGCACCTAGAGTGGTGGCCAGCCCAGCATCAGCCTTCAGTAGGTATCTGGGTGGTCAGTGAATAAATCACTAAACCATCATGTGCTCACTGTGCTGAGTTGGAGGAACCCCCACACACCCCAAATCACAGTGTTTTAAGTCAGAGCTCTCAAAGCACCCCCAGGAGAGGAGTCCTGGGCACCGAGATGGAAATGCTCCTGGGCGAGGGGGTGAGTGGGGGAGCAGGGCAGGAGGGTGGACCGGCCAGGGTGCGTTCCCCGGCCCGGTCCAGCCTCTTCAGGAACCTGAGGCAGGACGCACAGGACACACACGAGGCACAGGACACACACGCCGCACAGGACACACACGCCGCACAGGCACACGTGCCGAGGCTGGGAGGAAGGCTCCCGAACAAGCTTGTCTTGAATGTGGACGGAGGAGGGCGAGGGACTCACCTGGCGCCTCCTGAACACCAGCCAAGCCCGGGAGCTGCAGGGTCGCCTTTAGACACGGTGATGACCCGAGGCCTGGTGGCGAGGCCTCCCCGGCCTGCCGTGAGCCTCAGGTGGAGGAGAGGCCGCCGGAGCCGCGTTCATCGTCCGCACCTGGCGCCTTGGCCGCCACGCAGGAGCTCCTTGCTGGTTGGCTGGGGGGCCGTCCTCGGTGTCCAACGACCACATCCCTTTCGGACCAAGGGGAGCCGGCAGCAAAGTGCAATCAAGGCCAAGTGCCGGCTCCGGCCCAGACCCGCCGCTGTCCCCGGATCTGCCCGGGGCCTGGCCTCCTCCCTCACTCTGCTTCCTGCTAAGGAGAGGTGAGTGGCTGGTGGGCTGCCGGCAGGAAATGCCTTAGCGATGGCAGGTGGGACGAAGGCAGGGAAGCGGCCGGAGCAGGGGGCGGGGGTCATTTAAACACTCACGCGGGATGAAGAGCCACAGCTGGCCCGGCCCGGCCACCGCCCAGCGAGCACCTGGCAGGAAGCGCGCTCTGCTTTGAGCTGGACGGCATCTTTCTAAGTCCATCGACATGTCCATCGACTTTGCGAAGAAGACGCAGTCCTTGGAGAGAAGCCAAGCCTTTTCCTGGGAGCCAGAGTGGAGGCGCTTCTATGTGTTGTAGGAAGTTGGGGAGTAGATTGAGGACCCCCCGCAAATGGGGCTGAAGAATAAGGAGGAGAGCTGTGCCATTCCCTCCCTCCCTCCCTCCTTGCCTTCCTTCCTTCTTTCTTTTTTATTCTTGCCCTCCCTCCTCCCCTCTGTTCTTTTTTATTCCCCCCCTTTTTTAAAAAAAAAGTGTTCGGGTTGTATACACTGAATAGGTACAGCTTTTTTTTCTAAAATGTTTTTGAGAGAGAGAAGAAGAAAGAAGGATAGAGAAATAGAAACATCGATGAGAAAGAAATGGTGATCGGCTGCCTCCTGCACATCCCCTTCTGGGGATCGAGCCCGCAATCCAAGCATGTGCCCTGATCTGGAATTGAACCGATGACCTCTTGGTTCACGGGTCAATGCTCAACCACAGAGCCACACCAGCCAGGCACTATGTACAGCTTGCTGAGTGTCAATAGCACCTGGATAAAGTGGTTTCAAACGTACCGGGGCGTGCCGTCCTGAGAACAAGGACATCCTCTCACGTACCACCGGGGAGATCAAACGCAGGAAACACACTGAAACGAGCTAGGATCTACGCCAACCCAGTTCCTACCTCATCACCTGCTCTCCTCACATTCAGATTCCATCAAGCCCTCCCAGCACGTGTCTTTTATGGCCGCATGTTTTCCGTTTTCCTCACCTAAACGTGATTCAGGAGCATGAAGTGCACCACTCATGTCTCTCTAGTCTTTTTTTCACTCTTTTTTTTTTTTTTTGTCTCCATGATGTTGCTATTTTTGAGGTGCATGGGCCCTAGAAAGAAATCGATTCCTCAAAGTCAACTTTTGTTAAGTTCCCTGTAAAATAGTGAGCACACAGAACACTTGCATTCCATGAACAGAAAACCACTGATTTTTAAATACCATGTTTTCCGGTGTATAAGATGACTTTTTAACCCAGGAAAAATCTTCTCAAAAGTCAGCGGATGTGTCTCTCTCTCTCTCTCTCTCTCTCTCTCTCTCTCTCTCTCTCTCTCTCTCTCTCTCTTTTGGTGTAGTGTTCCTTATCACAACTTATTATCACGTCTTAAAGGGCAGGTATATCCCAAACTCTATATTTTAACTGGAAAAGTTGGGGTCATCTTATATGCCCAGTCGTCTTATACGCCGGGAAATACGGCATCTAACCAAAGAAAAAGAAAGAAAGAAAACCACTGTGGTTTGGGGCCAAGGTTATGCTGGTGTTGTCCTTCTACCGATGGGTAGAGCCACATCTGTAAACGAGTGCGACATGAATACGGACGTGATGAGTGGGAGACTCGGACCCCACGCTGGCGCAGGCCGGGCTGGAGCCCACGTGCATCCTCTGGGTGCCTCCACGTGCCCGGTGCCTGCACGGTCCTCTTCCAGCCTGCACGCCTGGTTCCACGCTGGAGCCGGTCCTTCCCCCGGGGGCCAGCCGTGGTCTGAGAGCTCCCCGAGGAGGGCTGGGACCACGCACGCTGGGTGGTGGCGGGGGCTGAAGAGGAGAGAGAGGAGGGCTGGGAAGTTGTGGATGTCGGTTCTGATCGCTGGACACACTTCTGTCTGTTTTCTGCACGGAAAAGTTATTTATGTTCCCCTTGTCACCAATAAATAATTTGTGGAGAAATACTCTGAGACCATAAATATCCTGTTCCTCCAAAAACAATCACTTGTTTTCAGCACCCCCTGAGGCTCTCACTCCATCATCCTGGACATATGTGCGAGTTGGCCAAGCATTAATGGGCAGCTGGAGAGTCGGCAATGAGAAGCTTTGTTTCAAAGACGGCTCTCTCTCCTCCCTCACTTATTTATTTCTGCCAGCGTGGCGTGGGTGTTTCCTCCATGAAAGGATCGTTCTGGCTGATTTAAGGAGATTGGATGGAGGTGGGAGTGGATGCATTAGTCGGCTATTGCTGTGTAACAAGTCACAAAGCCTTTACTTGTAAAGATTTATTCTCTCCTATGGTCTCTGTGGGCCAGGTATTTGGGGACAGCCAGAGGGGGAAGGTATGGTTTGGGGTTTCTTGGGGTCCAGATGCAGGCCTGAGGGCTTCACTGCAGATAAAGGTCCTACTCACATGTCTGCCGTGCAGTGCGGGCCAATGGCAGCCGGCCCCAGCCCTCCTCACGGGCTGTTTGCGTGTCCTCCTTGAGACACGGTGGCTCGCTTCCCCACACCGAGTGGTCCCAGGGAGAGAGAGCCAGGCAGAGGCTGCCCTTTCCCGGCCCTGCCCCGAGGGGTGGCACAGCACAGCTTCCACCGAAACCTGCCGGTTAGAAGTGACACTTCGTGGGCTGGCCCGTGCTGCGGAGTACAGAATGAGCCGCCACCCTTCAAAAGGAGGCCAAAGAAGGTGCAGGCATTTGTGGGTTCCTCAGAAAGTGACACACAAAATCACCTGATGGCCCAGTGCCCTCCGCCGTGTACACCCCGAGAACGACAGCAGGGGCTCACACCAGGGGCTGGACGTGCGTGCTCACGGCAGCACCATAAACAGCAAAAGGATGGAGATGGCCCAAGTGTCCATCACCGATGAGTGGGTAACCTAGATGTCCTTCGCTTGTCCAAGGACATCAGGAGGAGGCTGTATGCGCAGATGGGCCCGGAGCGGAGACACAACACACAGGATGGCGTGCCCCCGAGGGGAGATAACGCACTAGAGTCCCGCCTCTGCGTGTGAGCTGCAGAGGAAACACCTTTTCTGACCGCTCATTGGCTAAGCTCCCTGTGAGCTGCCTCTCACAGTGTTCTTGGTAACCTGGGTAATAAGAATCCAAGAAGGTGATCCTGGGTTTTCCGGCCTCACTCCTGGAGGAAAAAACCAAGGTCTGCTGCTGGAGGGGCTAAGAAATGTCACATCCTGCCCTAGCCAGTTTGGCTCAGTGGATAGAGCCTCAGCCTGCCAACCGCAGGGTCCAGGTTCAATTCTGATCAAGGGCATGTACCTAGGTTGCAGGCTCCTCCCTGGCTGGGGCCCAAGTCAGGGCTCACGCAGGAGGCAACCAATCAAAGTGTCTCTCTCACATTGATATTTCTGTCTTTTCCTCTCTCTTCTAAGCTCTCTAAAAATCAAAGGAAAAATATCCTTAGGTGAGGAAAAAAAAGAAAAAAAGAAAGAAAAAGAAATGTCACATCCTATGACAGAGACATCTTGAAAATGCCTAAAGAAAGTTGCCACCCTGACTGGTTTGGCTCAGTGGATAGAGCGTTGGCCTGCGGACTGAAGGGTCCTGGGTACGATTCCAGTCAAGGGCATGTGCCTTGGTGGTGGGCACATCCCCAGTGGGAGGTATGCAGGAGGCAGCTGATCGATGGTTCTCTCCCATCAATGTTTCTAACTCTCTGTCCCTCTTCCTTCCTCTCTGTAACAAATCAATAAAATATTTTTTTTAAAAAAAGAGAAAGTTGTCATTTTTTTCATGGTGAAGGGACTGGAGTCTGTGTTGATGAAAATACTCCCGCAGCAGCAGTGGTAGTGATGGGGGTGGCACCTTCCCCTGATCAGCCAGTTGCCTCCCACAGAGGGAGGCTAGACTGTGGTTTAGGCCTGCTCCCCATTGGGAGCCTAAGCCATCAGTAGGACATCCCCTCAGGGCTCCCGGATTGTGAGAGGAGGCAGGCTGGGCTGAGGGACCCCTCCCCCAGTGCACAAATTTCATGCACCGGGCCTCTAGTTTGGTCATAAAAGGAGCGATTTCCTGAGGCACACTACTGCATAGATCTAAACGCCTGTGCTATGTGGAAGAAGCCAGACACAAAGAGCCACAAATTGTATGACTCCATTTATTATGAAATGTCCAGCTTAGAAACACCCATGGAGACAGAAGGATTGGTGGGTGCCAGGGGCTGGGGGAAGATGGAATTAGGTGGGTTTGGGGTTTGACTTTGAGGAGGTGGAAACGCTTTAGGATCAGAAAGAGGTGGTGTTTGTACAGCACTGGGAATGCACTACATGCCACTGAACGGATCACTTCCAATGGTGAGGTTTGTGTTACTGTGGGTTCACCTCAATCAATTATTCTAAAAAACAGAACAGAAACAGAAGACACCACAGTGGGTCTGACTGAACCCCGTTGAGGCCAGCTGGTGCCTCGGTGGATCAGAGAGGGAGGCGGGAGGGCAGGCTGGGGAGGAGGGCAGGACGAGCAGAGGGCGTGCAGACGGCGGGCACCCTGCCTGGAGGGGTCAGCGGGGAGGAAAGGAGGGAGATGCCCAGCTTTGGGAACATTCCGGGGGATGATTGGGGGTAAGGGCTCAGTGGCATCTGGAACACCATGGCCCCCAGAAGCTCCTGGAAGAAGAGCGAGAGGCTGTTTGCACGTTGGGTTTGTGGTGCAGAGGGGCCTCCGGGGCCGCTCATGTGAGCCTCTTCAGGGGTTGAGTCAGAGGGAGGGCGTGCGAGTGGCATCTATCTCAAAAAACAGGCGCATGTCCTGTCATCTGAAACCACCCCTCCCCACATTCCGGGGTGCGCTCCACTGTCAGATGGCTGGCACCGGAGGCCGACCTGGCAGCAGGCTGCTGAATGTGTCTGTGCGGTGTGGGCGGGGCTGCGTGGGCTTGGGGTTTTGTGGGAGGCAGGGGCATGCCCTGGAACCCCCTGTGCTCCCACAAACTGCAGGGCCACCGCCCTTGTGTTGGGTGGTGCTCCCTCTGCCATTTCTCTTTTGGGGGCTGGGATCTGGCAGCCGGGTTCCTGCTCTGGAGAATGTCCAGAACCCGACCACGGGGGTCAGAGTGGATGGCGTTTCCACCAGCACCGAGCCCGAGCAGCATGCATTAGAGCAGTGGTTCTCAACCTGGGGGTCTCGACCCCTTTGGGGGTCAAATGACCCTTTCACAGGGGTCACCTGAGACTATTGGAAAACACATATTTCCCATGGTCTTAGGAACCAACATACCGCTCCTCGGTGTAGCCAAGTGTAGCAATGTAGTTTACTGTTGTTATATGAAGACTGTTGCCCATGCTACACCACGATTCAAGACAAAATTTCACTTATTTGTCATTAGAAATAAATATTTCACAATATATAATTACATATTGTTTTGTGATTAATCACTATGCTTTAATTATGTTCAATTTGTAACAATGAAAATACATCCTGAATATCAGATATTTATATTACAGTTCATAACAGTAGCAAAATTACAGTGATGAAGTAGCAACGGAAATAATTTTATGGGTGGGGGTCACCACCACATGAGGAGCTGTCTTATAGGGTCTCGGCATGAGGAAGGTTGAGAACCACTGCATTAGAGAATGTGAGTCCCCATTGAAGAAGGTGGGCGAGTGGACGATGATAACCATGTTGGCACCTTTTGAGGTACACCCCAGGGTAATGAACTTGGGCTCAGGGGCAGATGGACTGGCTCTCTGTCCCACTAGCACCGGATTTCCCTGTGCCTCGACTTCCCCTTCTGCAGCCTGGGGTGGTGGCGGCGGCCTGCCCAGCAGCCGGCGATAAGCCGGAGACAAGCTGGGTACTGGGCATAGATGCCATGATGACCAGCGAGGAGCTTCACGTCATTCGGATGTGCCTGGGGTGTCGGCTGAACTTCACCCAATCCCCCTCCTACCAGCCATCTGGGGTGCGGACAGTTCTCCCCACTTTCTTGGGGGAAGAGAAAGAGGCTCGGTTCTGGCAGGTAGATCACACATCTGTCTGATTCCAAAAGTCACGTGATTTCCTTTACAACGTGAGCCCCTCACAGCCTGCGCACCTCCTGTTTGGAGTTACAGCGGAGGGGCTTGCTTCTCAAAGTGGCCCAGGGGCAGGGAGCTCACAGAGCGTTTGCCTCCGCTGGGAGCAGCTGCGGGCGGGACCGGGCAGCCACGAACGACGACGTTTCTGTGGTTTCAGAAGCTGCGGGGTCAGGGGCAGCCCCGAATCAGGAAGCTTGTGGAGCAGGCGCCCGGGCACACCGAGTCAGGGTGACCGAGGGAGGCGAGGGGCCCTCCAGGTGCCCAGGAGCGGGCAGGGAAAGTGGCGGCCGCTCCCTGGCTGGTCAGGACAGCGGGCAGTGGGCGCCAGGGCCTGAGGGTGGCAGTGGATGTGGACGCCCAGCGGCAGCCATCAAACAAGCCGGTGTCCTCAAAGGCCAGCATCCTAGGCGGGCGGGAGGGGGGCCCTCATCAGGAGCCCTGGGGGCTGCCCGAGGGGCTGCAGATGGGGGGGGGGGAATCCCCTCCCACTGGCCTGTCACACACACACACACACACACACACACACACACACACACACACACGTGACCTCATGGGAGGGGGCGGGACCCAGGTCCTGCTCTGTGTAAACCTCAGAAAGCCAAACCAACAGTCCCTCTTAGAGCCAAGTTCAGATTTGCCTTGGCCATCTGGAAAACGTTCCCTGTTTCCCAATCTCCAAGGACTGCCCTCGGGCTGCCAGAGCACCGCCCCGGAGGGTGGGTGCGTGGGGCAGAGGTATCCTCTGCAGGCGGAATCTAAGGAATGCCACCCTGGGCACCGGAGGGACAGCTCAGAGGCACGCCTCGCTTAGGTGTGGTGCCGGACATGATGGGCAGGGTGGTCTGGACCCTTAGTGAGGTGCAGGAGGCCGTACGTAGCTGAGGCTCTCTCACTGAACCCCGAACCCCGGGCTGCCTTCATTTCCCAGCGTGCCCCAGCCCCTCCGGCTCGGGGCCTCCAGCTCTGCAGCCTTTGCGCGGAATGCTCGCCCAGCCCTGCATCCCCACCGCCCTCCCCCTCAGATCTCTCGGACACATTCCCCACCGTCTTCACCTGGATCCGAGCCCATTGTGGGCTCTTAGAGCCCCCGATTTAATAATAAATCGCAGGCTGACTCCCCAGCTGTCAATCCCGGCAGGCAGGCAGGGGAGTGTCCGTCCGTCTGGCTCACGTCTGTGTCTGTGCCTCGGACACGGTGGGAGCCCAGTAACGAATTTGTTGAATAAATGCGTGGACCATTGAAAACCCCCAATAAAGTTTTTTTCCCAACTCCAGCTGTTTTCTCCTCTTGTAAATGTGTCAGGAACACATGGATGACAGAGTCCCTAGCCTTTCTGAGATGCATTGTTGATGTTTTAAAGGAAAAAGTAGCGACAAGCAAAAGCGATTTGTCCAAGTGGAGGCAGCCGTGAAAGTTGTCGTGGGACACGCGTCACAGCCCTTCAGCTGCACTAACCCTCCCTACCTTGGCCCCTGGCGCAGGCAGAGCTGCCCGCTGGGCTGGGCTGGGCTGGCTAGAGCCCTGCCTTATCCTAAAGGACCCTTTCCTCAGGTGAATGGGCTCACGCCGAAGCCTCGGGTTCCTGCTGTGTTCTAGGAATGGTGGTCCAGAATTCAGCCTGGCTCCGTTTTCCTCGGGGACGAACCTGCAAGCAGGCACCTCAAGGCAGCGCCAGGGCCTGCTGACCCAGGAGGCCTGGCCGGGCCCTGGGCAGGGAGGCGCTTGCAGGAGCTCAGGCTGAGGGGACAGCCTGTGTCCTCTCCAGGAGAGGACCCCCCAGCCTGGAGCCCTGGGGCAGGGAACCCTAATGAACTATTCACGTTTAGACAACCCCCCTTTGGTGACACTGCCTGAGTGAAGATAACTGGGAAGCGGGGTGCCCCTGGGAGCACTTAGATGAACGGAACCCTTTGACTCATCAACAGCCTCTCGGAAGGCCGGGTCTGGAAAACTCGAACAAGGAAAGGAAAAAAAAAATAGTTGAAATAAACAAATATGAAAAAAAGAAGGAAAATGTTTTTAAAAGGCTGGAACCAATTTGGGGCTTAAACCCAGCTGCCCACACAGATTCATTTCAGCTTTTCAAGCGTTATTCTATATGATTTATTTCCTGCTAGAGCATTTGACAACTATTGTATAAATGGTTTCCATTTATTCTGGAAAGGCATCTTCTCCTGCTCCGGGGAGGTCTGACCAGGACCCAACTAAATCAAAACAACAACAACAACTGGGTTTGATTTGGAACAACAAAACCCACAGGAAGACGGAAGAGTGGAATAAATGCTGAGACTAGAGGAGTCCTCAGGCCCTGTGGAATGAGCCACCCAGGACACCGCTGGCCCTCTGAGAAAGCTAGGCCCGAGGCCTGCTGTGTGTCCTTGGGCCAATTACTTAACCTTTATGAGCCCCTGTTTCCTGATCTGTAAAATAGGGGCAATGGATGGACCACCTCTCAGGGAGGTTGTGAGCATTAAGAGAGACTGGACATGGCACATGGTAAACACTTGAAATGGTAGCAGTTAGTATGCTTATAAAATAGAAACATGTGCCCCAGCTGGTTTGGCTCAGTGGATAGAGCATCGGCCTGTCAACTGAAGGGTCCTAGGTTTGATTCCCCTCAGGGTTACATGCCTGGGTTGTGGGCTCAATGCCCAGTAGGGGCGTGCAGGAGGCAGCCAATCAGTGATTCTCTCTCATCATTGACATTTCTATTTCTGTCTCCCTTCCTCTCTGAAATCAATAAAAAGATATTTAAAAGAATAAAGTAGAAATATTAGAAGCATAAAGGACTTCTCCTCACTCTGCTTAGTACATCGTTTCGTACGGCAAGGACTCGCAGGGGCACTGATAACGCTGGCTTCAGCTGTGGACCTGGGAATGCTTGTTACCGAGCACACGTGTCAGGTTCAGGGAAGGTCAGGGGTTCGTTTGTCCAGGGCTCACACTCCACCACGTTGTCTTTTGAATCTAAAAGAATCTTTTCATACGAAAGAGGGAAGGACCCTCCTCTAGAAAAACATGGTTTTCCAACCTCACAATCAAGTCATTCTTTCATGTCTTTGACCAAAAATAATTTTTTTTTTTAAATTTGGCCAATTCTGTGAAGGTTGCTGGGAAAAAATAAAAAATAAAAACTTTCCATGAGCTGATAGGGAGGCATGGAAAGCTCATCAGCGTGGGAAGAGACCAGGTTTCCTGCAACGTGTGCCGGGCCTGGGCAGTTGGGGAGAAGGCTTGGACTTTGCCATGAGCGTGGGGCGGGGCAGGAGCCGGGCAGGGTCACTCGCTGCTTGCACAACGCCAGATGCTGCCGACACTCAGCAGAGTTGAGCTCCGGCGGCCCCCATCAGTGGGATGCCACGTCCGTAGAGTCCCCCCTGGCCTTCGCCCAGAGCAGCTGGGGCCCCCAGGCTGGGGCAAGAAGGCTACACTGACCCAAGTCCGCCAGCTCGGCCACGGCCTCTCAGGTCAGGGCACAGGGAAGGGCGCACTCACCCTGCTAAGTTCATCAGCACATCTGGGCACCCGGTGGCAATAGGGCGAGAGAGGCCAGGGGCTGGAGGCCAAGAAAACGATTTGAGGTCAGCACCGGCAGAGCCAAGCGAAGGAGAGGGAGCAAGTGCAGGCCAGGCCAGCGGGCCGTGTCAGCTCTGGGCGCCAAACCAAGCTGCGGCCGAGGGCCGAGGGCCGGCCAGAGTCAGCACAGGGATGCTGACTGGGCCTCGGAGAGAGCGCCTGGCAACGGGGCAGGGCGCTACCTCCCAGCCTGGGTTCCCGGCAGTGACCCCGGCTGCTGCCCGAGGACACGGGCCGCTCACCCTTGGCTATGACCTTGGCTGCCTCCTGCTGGGAGGGGGAGGCAGCTGGGGCAGAGCAGCTGGGATGACCTAAGCGTCTGGGGAGGCACCCATGGCTCTGGCTTCTTAGCTCAAGGCCAGGCTTATCACAGGCCAGGGGAGGGGTGCTCAGGATGGACACCCCCAAATGCCAAGAATCTCCCTGACCTCCCTGGCAGGTCACAGGCAGCTGAGAGGGTTTGCTTAGCGGGCCCTCCGCCTTTGGTTCCTAAGCTCCTCTGCCTCGTGCTTTAGGTTGGGTTCTCCAGACTCAGAACCTGAAGGGAGTGAGTGTGGAAGGGAGGTGGGTGGGGAAAGATGGCAGAGAGCAGCCCTGAGTGAGGCCTGCTGGGAGGCTGGGAGCGGGCCTCCGAGCTGTCCCCCAGGAGGGGCAGGACCCCGGCCTATACACCCAGGCTGGTCTTTCCCATCGTGAAGCCTGCTCCTGAGCCACTTCTCCGCCTTAAGGTGACCAAGCATCCAGTGTGCCTGGGACGGAGGGTTTCTGCATTGAGACTTTCAGTGCTAAAGCCAGGAATGTCTTGCGCAAACTGGCATGAGGTGGTTCCCCCTACTCTCTGCTCCTTCTGGGGACTCCTGACGCATGCTGAGTTGGCTTCCGTGGCCAGAGAACACCCTTGGACAGGGCACCACCGGTAAGAGTCTGTTGGCATGAGCCACGACGGCCAGTTTAGAGGACACGTGGGCAAGGGACATCCTGCAGCATCTGCTACGCCAGACCAGCCCCGCCCATGGCCTGCGACTGTCTCCCCCCCACACCGTCCCCTTCCTGCTGCCTCCTCTTACTTCCCAGCCGGTGTCCACAGACACTCCTGCCCGCACCTCCCCGCTCAGGGCCCTTCCACGGCTGTGCCCTTGGCCTGGAGATCGCTTCCCCGGACACACCCGTAGTGTAACCTTTGGGAGGGAGCTGGTTGGGCACGGTCAGCACACTGGTCCCTGGCACAGAGTAAACATCCAAAAAAAAAATCGACAAAAGTGATCTAAAAACCACACACAGTGGAAATAATGGTCTCACATCACCTGCAGATGAGACTCCGGCCTTCCCATCCCTGGCCATGGCTTCCTCCAAAGGGAATCGGGGAGCTGTGAAATGTGGGCGCCCGCAGAGAGCTGGGGCTCAGACGCGCCTCTCTGGCGGCCGCCTCTGCTGCCTCCTACGGGCGGGCCTCTTGCACCTCCTGAAATCGTCCTTAGAGGAGGCGTGGCCCAGGCCCAGGACCTTCAGACACCTCCACTGTACAGAGTAATCTACCAAAACCCCAGCAAGTTAAACCAAAAGCGTGGTTTTGCCTTCATTAAACAGGCCTGCCCTCTTGGGGGGCCCAAAGGACAACCCAGGAATTGGGGGACAGCTTAGCCTAAGCGCAGATACAAGGCTCTGAAGGGCTGAGACCAGAGCTTCTCACTTAGTGACAGGCACCCCAGTTAGCTGGGGGTCTTGTCAGAGGCATTTGGTGCAGGAGGTTAGGATGGAGCCAGAACCTCTGCATTTCTAATCAGATGCCACTGGTCTGTGGCTGAGGCTGTGAGCATGCGCACATGGGAAAGTCACCCCTCTCTCTTGAGTCAGGAAGAATTTGATCATCCTGCCTGCAGTTTCCACAGGTCCAGCCGTGGTGAGGGGTAGGAGGGAGGTCCTTGGAGTCACTGGCAGTGTGAGGCATGAGGAAGCTTCTTGGACACACAAATCCATGTTTCTGAGTCAGGGTACAGTGCGTGCTACTGTGACAACGAGCCCCCCTAACACACGGCGTAAGACATTTATTTCTCTCACAGTCCAGAGGGTGGCGACTACCGGCAGGACAACTTCGCTAGCTCCAAGCTTTGGTTTTTATTTCTAAATCAAAAGCCATTGCCACAGCTCCTGCTCTCATGTTCTACAGTCCCCATCGTGGGAAGCAGGGGAAGCAGAGGAAGCTCATGTCCCTTTTTAAGGGCCTAACCCAGCAGGGACTTCTGCGCACACTCCCCTGGCCCGGCACAGTCATGTGATCATTCCTCGCTGCAAAGGAGGCATGAAAGCTGCGGCATTCCACCACTGAAGGATGTAGTGGGTATGGATGTTGGCTACATCTATAGGAAGAGAAGCTATTACCCTATTAAAACTCTTAACACTGAATTTGTATAAATAATATTTCCACAACCTGATTGGACAGAGGCTGCCTGCTCATGTGGTAGGTGGAATAATGGCCCCCAAAGATGTCCATGTTCCAGTTCTCAGAACTTGTTAATGTGGTATTTCGTGTGACAAAGGGGACTTTGCAGAGGTGACTCAGTTAAGGACCTGGAGATGGGAAGATTATCCGGGAGTGTCTGGGTGGACCCAGTGTGATCACAGGGATCCTTTAAGGAGGGGGCAGGAGGGACAGAGTCAGAGGTGGGGGTGTGCTGACAGAAGGGAGGTGGGAGGGATCACGTTGAAGGCAGAGGAAGGGGCTGTGAGCCAAGGGAAGCAGGTGGCCGCTGGAGGCTGGGAAAGGCAAGGAACCAGATCCTCCCTGGAGCCTCCAGAAGGAACGCAGCCCTGTCAACACCCCCGCGTTAGCTTGTCAGGCTCCTTTGGGACCTCTGGCCTCCAGAACTGTAAGACAATACCTTTCTCTTGTTTTACACTGGTGAGTTTGTGACGGTGTGCTAAGGCAGCCAGGGAAAACTGACACGGCGAGGGAAAACACAGTCAGCTTAGCTTAGCCGGGGCCTTCTCGTTTGAAACCACGGTCACAGCGGCCTGGGCCCTTTATTGCCCCCACGGGGTCTGCTCTGAGAGTGGGGTCTGTACCCTGACTTCCGCCGGGCCCTCTGTGGGCTGGAAAGACCCCTTTTTTGATCTGGCACCTGACCCCCTTCTCCAGCTTCCTTAACAATTGTAAAGGGCAAATGAAAAATCGTGTTTTACCTACTATTACCCATGATTCTGTTTGCGTGGATGATCTTCCCTGTGGTCTGTATGTTTGCCTATGTTTATATATGGTATAGTGTTTTCTACCTCCGGATGGTACTGCTGGTTTGATTGGCATAAGGAATTAAATTCTTATGTAAATTAGGGAATATAATAGAAATGAATACAAAGGCTTTCCAGGGTCAAATGATCTAGGGAAATATTCGATATGAAAGCTATTTTAAGTTTGGTTTGGTTAAACAGACAGGTCTTTGAGAGTTATCAACATTAAATATGGTACTTTTGTTTTGCCTGGGTTTGCAGATTAAGTGCATGCTCAGTTACAAATTTGGCAAGAAAACGGCTTGGGTAATAATTGACTTTGAAATATTGTGCCATTAAGAACTAATAGGTAGAAATAAAATGAAAGGTTCTGATAAAACTTTCAGTAATAATTGTTGAAATAGGTTTAATCATAGTTTTCCAAAATCTGTTAGCAACTTGAAACATTAGAGTTTTGTTTTGTTTTTATTGATTTCAGAGAGGAAGGAAGAGGGAGAGGGAGAGTGAGAGAGAGAAACATCCATGATGAGAGAGTATCATGGATCAGCTGCCTCCTGCAAGTCCTCCACTGGAGATCGAGCTCACCACCCAGGCATGTGCCCTTGACTGGAATTGAACCTGGGACCTTTCAGTTCTCAGGCCGATGTTCTATCTGCTGAGCCAAACCAGCTAGAGCGAAACTTTAGAGTTTTACTAAGATAAATTAAATTATAAAAATTATTGAATAGCTAAGTATTTCAAAATATTGTTTTAAAACATTCATAGCATAATCTAAAATTACCTACTTTTGTCTTCTTATTACAGAAAATCTAAACACTTGATTTGGATCTGCATTTTATTAAATATATGTTTATAAAAATTATGAATCTATTTGCCAATGAAAGAGCCTATATCTCTAAAGGCTATGAAATGTATTCATAAGTTTGCCAGTTTAAAGAAAATTAATGACTTACTTTTTAGTTGTCATTATGAATTAAGGTTTCTAAGAGTTGAGAGATGGGAAAAAAATTAAGATAGAAAAGAAATGCCCTAAGTAGTTTGGCTCAGTGGATAGAGCATTGGCCTGTGGACCAAAGGGTCTCAGGTTTGATTCCAGTCAAGGGCACATACCTTGACTGCAGGCTCCTCCTTAGAATGGGCCCTGGTTAAAGCACGTGCAGGAAGCAACAATCGATGTGTTTCTCTCACATTGATGTTTCTCTCAGACTCTCTCTCTTCCACTGTTTCTAAAAATCAATGAAAAAATAGCCTCAGGTGAGGAGTAAAAAAAAAAAAAGATGGAAAGAAACTGTATGTCTTTGTAATGGAAGGTATTGCAGTATGGAGATATATTTGAAGAAATTAAAGAAATTTTGTGCTAAAATTGGTTATTTCTGAATAAGAGGCAAACTAAAAGGGACAAGGGAAGTTGTAGAAGGTTTGCGAGAGAAATCTTGCATTTGGTAGATGGTAAAGATGAATAAGGTTGGAATAAATAAAATGAAGTAAATGAATTCAATAACAAAGGTGAGCTATTGCAAAACCAGAATTTAGTTCTTTTTCAGGCTGTGGGGGGAGTTTGTCCTGCATCTGCCTAGAAAGCCAAGATTCTGTTTCATTAGAATAGTTCTGTGTCGGACTGACTTAGGCAAATCCTTGCTTATTCAAAACAAACTTCTCCTTCCTAAGAACTAACCCATATTTACATTTCATACTTTTTATTATCACTTTGGGAAAATGAATCATTTAATATTGTCTCATAACGATAAGTGATCTTTTAGGTCAAGAATGTCTGATGAACTTCCCAGGGTTTAAATTTTAAAAGGAAACTTTTTTCTTGGAAATAGCGTTGGGTTATTCCAATGGGCCCCTGGAATACCTCAAAGATTTGTTCTTACTTTATTTTTTAAAATATTTTTTTATTGATTTGAGAGATAAAGGGAGAGTGAACACTGATGGGTGAGAAACACTGATTGGCTGCCCCCTGCATGCCCCCACTGGGGACAGAGCAACCCAGGCCCTGACTGCGAACTGAACCTGTGACCTCCTGGTTCAGACTCCAGGCCCTGGAGGGAGCGGCTTGCCCAAGGATCTGAAGCTGCAACCTGGTGGAACCTTTGGATGACAGCCTGGGCAAAGGCCCAGGGGTGCAAGGGAGCTGGGAGAAGAGCCAACAAGTCTGTAGTCTCTGTAGAGGCAGCCAGGGGTCTGGCGATGGGACCCGAGGACCCCCCTCACCCTAAGCCTGAAGGCCATGTAAATGATAACATGTAAACGATGGGGGATGAGCGCAGGTCTGCGCTAGAAGGAGGCCGAGGAGGCAGAGCCCTGCAGCCCCTCAGGAAGCCTGTGTTCCAGAGCCCCGTCCATCCTCTGCTCAGCGTCTCTGTTCCAACAAGAAGGGGAGGAGACCTTACGCCTGGTGGGGAACGTGGGGTCCCCTTGCCCCCTGAAACTCTGCCTGAGCCCTCTCTTCTGGACAAACATTTCAGGGCAGGGACACTTCCTCCTGGAGATAAGGCCCGGGCAGGCCTCCCTGGCTGCGGCCTCTGTGGATGGCTGGGGATTCAGAGTCTGATTCTCCGTGCACAGAGATGCTGGAATTTTTTCTGATGATAAGTTAGCCTTCAGTTCCCGAAGATACCAGAGGCTTAAGCCACCTCAAAGTCTGCATGGTGTTTACAAACAAAATCCAACTGGAAAGTCTGGAGCCTTAAAAAAATATACAACCTGCAATTTGAGGGGCTGCTTTGTTTTGCTGGGCTAACAAGGCCTGGCCTTGAACAGGGGCCCTAGCACAGAGCCTCTGACTTGGGAGATGGAATCCAGCTCAAGTATCTTTTCTAACTGGTTTTGCTTTGGGGTCAATTTTGGAAAACTTAAAATGTCCATAGGCTATCCTCCCTTAACTCCCCCTCCAAATTAACAATAAAAATAACTTTAGGGCATCTCATGGGAAAATATTATTATTATTATTTTTTTTTTTAGCAGCTCTTTTGAGATCTAATTCACATACCACTCAATTCACCCGTGTAAAGTGCACAATTCAGCCCTGGCCAGTGTGGCTCAGTGGGTTGAAGATGGCCTGTGGCTGTGACCATCTCTTTGGTCCCATGCATCAAAGGGTTTGGGGCTCAATTCCCAGTCAGGGTACATACAGAAGGCAACCAAGATGTATGTCTCTCTCTCTCTCTCTCTCTCTCTCTCTCTCTCTCTCTCTCTCTCTCTCTTAAATCAATAAAAACATATCCTCGGTGAGGATAAAATAACAAATAAAATGCACAATTCAGTGTTTTGTTTTTAGCATATTCACAGTCAGGCGACCATCAATACAATTAATTTTAGAACACTTAACCATCCTCCAAAGAAACCTGTATGCTTAGTCATCAGCCCGATCCCCCCAACCCCAGCCCAGCTTCAGCAACCACTAATCTACTGTCTCTGGAGATCAAACAGCCAAACTTGGGGCCCGTGTTAGCCTTTGAGTTTGACATGCTTGCTGTAGATTTACTACTCTGGCCATTTCATAAACTACAGGAATCCTACAGTGTGAGGTTTTAGTGACTGGCGAATCTCCCTCAGCCTAACGGTCTAAGGCAGTGGTCGGCAAACTCATTAGTCAACAGAGCCAAATAGCAACAGTGCAACGACTGAAATTGCTTGAGAGCCAAATTTTTTAAACTTAAACTTCTTCTAACGCCACTTCTTCAAAATAGACTCGCCCAGGCCATGGCATTTTGTGGATGAGCCACACTCAAGGGGCCAGAGAGCCGCCTGTGGCTTGCGAGCCGCAGTTTGCCGACCACTGGTCTAAGGCTTATCAAGAAGCCTGTGGCATGGGCCCTGGAGGGGGACAACCACACACTCATTCAGACGAAGAGATGGTCACAGCCGCAGGCCAGACTCTCGTCGCTGTAGTGGGCCACCCCGGCCAGCAGGGGCTGTTCCTCACGATGGGAAGCTTGGCAGGTGGGACTCGGACCAGCAGGCCTGAGGCCTTGAGATGCTGCAGCATGTCTGAAGCTAACCGCTGACGGAGGACGACGGGCAGCCATCCCCAGCATTCAGCTGCACCCCACAGCCCTGACTCTGTCCGTCAGGATGGGAAGGTCAGCTCCAGGTCCAGAAAAGCAGCAAAACCAGACCCCTGACCCGTGGCTGACCTCAGGACCACCTGCATTGAATAATGACTCCTGCCCTGGTGCCAGCCAATCCATCAGTGGAGACCCTGACCCTGAAAGGACACACCTGGGAAACTGCTGGATATTCTATTGAGATCTTCTCCTGGGACCCCGCTAAAATCTCCACCCTGAAAACCCTCAGGATGGAGGAGCTAGTGCGCTCTTCCTCCCACTCCTCCTCCCCAGAGCGCACCTTTCCCTTTCCCTTTCCCTTCTCCCTGCCCCCTCCCTGCCCAGGCACGTTACCATTAGCTCCCTCACTCCCAAGCTCCTAGGGCCCTTCCTTTACAACTTGTTTTCTGAACCCACTTCTAGGAATTACTTTTTCTACCTATGTGATTAACCAAAGAAATGTTCTCTTATTTAATACCGGTGACTGACACTTAATGTGTTAAAAGAAGGAGAAGGAGAAGGAGGAGAAGGAGGAGAAGGCGGAGAAGGAAGAGAAGGAGAAAGAGAGAGGAAGAGGAGGAAGAGGAGGAGGGGGGAAGGAGAAGGGAAAGGAGGAGAAGGAGAAGAAGGAGAAGGAAGAGAAGGAAAATGGGGAAGGAGGAGGAGGAGGAGGAGAATGAAGAGAAGGAGAAGGAAGAAAAGAAGGGGGAGGAAGAGG
This sequence comes from Lasiurus borealis, assembly GCA_004026805.1. Classification (NCBI taxonomy): domain Eukaryota; kingdom Metazoa; phylum Chordata; class Mammalia; order Chiroptera; family Vespertilionidae; genus Lasiurus; species Lasiurus borealis. Next base: position 25,130 of record PVJN01008263.1, read on the forward strand.
AGGAAGAGAAGGAAGAGGAGAAGGAGAAAGAGAAGAAAAAGGAAGAGAAAGAGGAGGAGGAAGAGGAGGAGGAGAAAGAGTAGAAGGAGAAGGAGGAGGAGTCATCATCCCGGTATGGGCTGGTCCACAGGACCCTTCCTTGAATAAAGTGCAAGGTGCTTCAGTGTTTACTTGGGCGAAACCACATGTAAGCAATGATTCCTGCTTCACATGGGACCTTTGGGACCTCTGCCTGGCGGGCTATGTAGGACGCACGGGTGGAGCAGGCATTCAATGAGAAGGAAGGAGAGGGGCTGTCAGATGGGGTGGGTGGGGGAGGAGTTTTACAAGTTATCAGGTATAATTCAGACCCTCAGTGTATAGAGTGATCCCTGGTGCTCTGCTGCCCCCTAGTGGTGGGCAGTTCTGCACCACCTCCTTGGGGAGGCTCCCCCTGATTGCTGCCTGAAGCTGGGGGTATTACACCAGAGACCCCGAGGCCAGGCTCTTCACACTGAGTCTGTCTTGGGAGCCGGTCTGCTAGCAGTCATTCGTATCTTAGCAAGAGTCCGTCCAAGTCCTTGATTCTCTCCAGGGGAGATTTCCATGCAAACCCCAAAGCTGGCCACTGAAGGGCTAGAAGGGTCTGCCCTTGGCTTCAAGTTTTATGGACCAGAGAGGAAAGAGGTGGTGGGGGCGTCCCTCTGAGAACCCTAGAGAGCAGCTGTCTCCCTGCCCTGGAAACTGGGAGAACCTGGTAGAGGCCTGCTTCCAGTCCTGGGTGCCCTCCCTGGAGGGCTGGGGGAGGGGTGCAGTTTGCATCCTCCTTGTAAGACATAACCTCTGACTCTGAGCACTCAGCTGTGATGAGTGTTAGTGCTGTAGCTTCCTACACTTCCAGCCACCCTCCAATGTCAGGTACCATTAGCCTCATTTGACGGACACTGTGATGGGCTCAGACAGGCTGAGGGCTCGCTACCTTCGCAGCTGGTAAGCTGACGTGACTGGGAGACGGCGGGCGGAGAGGCCAGAGGCCAGCTGGCCCCATGCACCGGGAACTCAGAGTGGCAAGAGCTGAAGCCAGGTGTGCAGCTACTGTACAGTGATGCCCCTAAAACCAGGGATGGGGTGAGCTCTCTGAGGGAGGGAGGGTCCAATGAGTAGAAGCCTGGGGTCAGGTGTCTGAGGGGACAGGAAAGGACAAGATGGGAGGGAGGGAGGGAGACTGAGGGGTGCAGATGGCAAGTGCTGACAGACAGATGCCAATGGGAGGGTGTGGGCTCTAAGGAAATTCCATGTGATGAGCCACTTTGCCGGCTGTGGTGCAAAGCCCGCCAGTGGAGAGAGGGGCCAGAACAGGGCAGAGGCTCCACCCTGGGGTGGAATGGAACTCAGTTCTCTTTTTGTTCTTTTGCTTGAAGGACAATTTGTAAGGGAAAAGAATGTAGTGGGGGGAATGGTGGCCTGTAAGAAGGTTTGTCCATGCTTAACTCTTGAAGGTTTGGAAACAGTCTTTGCAGATGTAATCCAGTTAAGGATCTCAAGCGGGGACTGTTCCGAGTCATCCAGGTGGGCCACATGCATCCAGCTGGCTTATGAAAGACAGAGCAGCAGACAGACACGGCAGAGAGGCCCAGTGACACGGGAGGCAGAGACTGAGTGGGCAGCCACAGCAAGGACCATCTGGGGCCATTGGGAGCTGGAAGAGGCAGGAGGGGTTTGCTCGTAGAGCCTTCACTCTGTGAGAGAATACACTTCTATTCTTTTAAGCCACCCAGTTTGTTGTAATTTCATATGGCAGCCTGAGGAAACCCATATAATATACTGTATTATCAACATATTTATAACCATGTCTATATCCATCTATATTACTATACCTATATCTATATCTATACCTATATATATCTCCTATCTAATAAAGCCAGAATATGCAAATTGACTGTAACTCCGTAACAAAGATGGCGGCACTCACAGCCAATAAAGAGGAAATATGCAAATTGATGCAACAAGGTGAGAGGCGGAAAGACAGCTCCAGGCCAGAGCGAAGGTGGTGCCAGCAGCCACGGGAAGGAAGGCCTCATCTCTAGTATAAAATAGCTTCCTTCCCTTACATAAAGATCATCTGTCATATCAATTAGACTATACCATCTGTCTTCATGTTTCTCAAAGTGCGGCCCAAGGAACACCTGCACCTAAACTGCCTTGGGACCTTGTAAAAAATAAAGAACCCCTTGGGCCGCTCCCAGAACTGCAGGACTCAACCTCTGGTGGGGCCCCCAAATGGCATTTCAAACCAGATTTCCTGGCGATTCTGCTGGATCTGGCGGCCTGGGACCTCCCTGGTCCTGGATACGCCGTGAGGAGGCGGTGAGGTCAGGCAGCAGACTCTCTGGCTGAGGGAGGTCACAGATGTGCCCTCCTCGGGGCTGGTGTGTGCGGTGGCCAGATGTTTGGGGTCACGGGGACCGGCTCTGCCCTGGGCCAGCTGCTCCGCAGAAGGGCCGGGAACACACAAGGCCTGTTGTGGGGCTGGCGCGTGCACTCGCACACTTGGCTTCCCCGCAGCTGCAGCAGCTGCTTCGTGTTGGGCTGCTCCGGGAATTCCGGGGCCCGGGGAAGTGGCCGGGGTGGGCTGCAGGGCCATCTGGAAGTTTCCGGGCCACAGGGAACACTTATGTAACCGTTTCGGAGGGGAGGCTGGGTGATGAGGCCAAGGACAAACGCAGTGTCCACGTGCTGGGCTGGCGTGGGCCTGGGTGCCCCCTCCAGGCCCCTCCGGGCAACAGGGACCTTCTCTTAACCCTCCACTCCCCGCAGCCCCTCAGAGAGCTGTCAGGCTGGAAGAGCAGAGGAGGGAGTGTCACCCCCACTTGCAGGGCTGTCCATCTGTTCGCTGCCTCGCCCACAGGGCTCGCTCTAGGCTTAGCACGCGGCACGTCTCAGGGGACGTTTGTTGAATGGACGCCGCGTGAATTGGGTCTCCACCAGCGGGGGGGTGGGGGGTGGGGGGGCTGTACAGAGCGGGGCTCACAGGCTCCCAGCAGCATTAGCACCCCTGAGGACTTAACAGGAGGCATGTGGTTTCATGGCCCGGCTCTGCCTCCGGGAGGTGTCGGGGTCCAGATGCCCCTCAAGGTGTGAGGGCCACTGTGTGGGGCGTGATCTTCAGCCCTGGCTGTGCTTTGGAATCACCCACAGAGCCCCCAACATAAAACCAACGCCAGCCCAGCCCGTGCCCACTGCAGACTGGACAGATCTGCGTCCCTGGAGGAGGGCAGGCCTTTAGATGTTCCCTGTGGTTCTCCTGGCGGGGGTGGCGATCGGCTGGTTTGGATGACAGGGCACACAGGGGATGTGGGGTAACCTCCGTCGAAGGGCCAGGAACACACAGTTGGGTTTAAATCCTGGCCCTGCCTCCTAGCAGCCGGGTGACTCCGGGCCAGTCACAGCTCTGTGCCTCAGTTTCTTCACGCAAACCAAGGCTAGTAATAACGTACCTGCCCCCTAGCTGTTGTGGGAATTCTTGTGTTCATTTCTATAAAGTATTTATGACAGTGTTTGGGATACAATGGATAATAAATGGAAGCTGATATTATTGGTAATGGCAATATTGCTATTACCATCATTACTCTAAGCATTACTATGGTTAATATTACTACTCTGATGACTACTACCACCACCAGTATTACTATTGTTACTATCGTTACTACTGCTATGACTATTACTACTGTTACTACTACTTTGAATAGCATTACCATCATTGCTACGATTACCACTGCTACTACCATTATTAGTACTACTATCATTATTATTGCTATTGCTACCGTTATTACTACTACTCTTGATACTGCCGTCATTAATGTGATTGCTGCTGCCACTGCTACCATCACTACTATTACTACCACTATTAGTACTATGCCATTGTTACTGTGATTAGTACTGCTATTGCTAACATCGCTACCATTAATACTGTTATCATTATCGCTACTATTACCAACTACCAGAGGCCTGAGGCACGAACATTTGTGCGAGAGCAGGCCTTCCCCCCGGCTGCCGGCACCGGCTTTCCTCTGGCACCTGGGACCCAGGCTGGCTTCCCTTCGGCCCCGGCTTCGTCTGGAACAGTGGTTCTCAACCTGTGGGTCGCGACCCCTTTGAGGGTCAAAATACCCTTTTACAGGGGTCGCCTAAGACCATCGGAAAATGCAGATATTTCCATCACGATGCATAACAGGAGCAAAATTTCATGGTTGGGGGTCACCACCACATGAGGAACTGTATGCAAGGGTCGAGGCCTTAGGAAGGTTGAGAACCACTGGTCTGGAAGGATGTCTGGAATGATGTCCGGAAGATGACTGGTCTAATTAGCATATTACCCTTTTGTTATTACAGAAGATTACCATTTTGTCCATCCTCAGCTTTCCCAGGGAGGGGCAGCCACCTCTCACGCCTGCTGATTCTAGGCTACGAGAGGAGGAACTCAACTGAAAGCCCTACTCCTTGCAGAAGCACAGCCACAGGAGCACTAGAACCCGAGCAAGAGGCAGGGAGATGCTGTTAGAAATCACTGGCTGGAGGTGGCAGAGGCCTGCACCCCCCCGCCCCTGACTCCCTACCCCCGCCAGAGGGCTTCTGAAGGTCAGGGCACCGCTACACATGCCCAGTCTCTCGGGCTCACGTTTTTAAAGGGTCTCAGCCAATCTTTTGTCCTTCCCAAGCAAACAGGCAGGATTTATGCTGGGAGGTTTCTTCAAAGTGGTCCTTCCCTGCCCAGATCCTATCTTCCCGGGGCCAGAAGTGAAACAAAACAGTGTCTCTCAGCTTTTGAAGCCAGAGAAGGGAACGCCTCTGATTTTTGAAAGGCCGGAGGGGTGCAGGGAAAGGCCAGCCACATCAAGCTGGGCTTTGCTTTGCACGTTTCCTCAGGAGGAAGGGAGAAAATACGGCATGGAACTGGACAAAGGAATTTGACAACTGATGTTTAGAATTCCGAACATAATTCGCAATCCCAGATTCAATAAATGGAGCAAAAACCTCCTTCAGAGAGTGTCCCACTGGTGAGGGCTAAGCCTGGCTTTCAATCCTAGTGGAAATGGGGGTGGGGGGATGGTTAAATCAAGGGACTCTCTCTCTCTGCTCTGACCAGCCAGAGTTAGTCCCTGGGGAAAAAAAAAAAAGATAAATGAGGCATGGAATAGATCAAACATGTATTTTTTCAAGTGTGGCTTTTCCCTAACCATAGCATTATACTTGATCATTAGCAAACATTGGGGAAATGGAGAAAAGCAGAAAGAGGAAAATCCCGTGTTCAGAGAGGACCTCTGTTAGCCTTTAGTGGATTTTCTTTCAGTCTTCTCTCTGTAAATTTTGTTATTTTTTGCATGTTTTTGTATTTTTATTGATTTCGGATCGGAAGGGAGAGGGACGCAGAGAGAGAAACATCAATGATGAGAGAGAATCATTGATAGGATGCCTCCTGCATACCCCCTACTGTGGACTGAGCCCACACCTGGGGCATGTGCCTTGACTGGGATGGAACCGTGACTCCTGGTTCATAGGTCAATGCTCAACCTCTGATCCACACAGGCCAGGATCTCTGTACATTTTATTCTTTTTTTTTATATATATTTTATTGATTTTTTTTACAGAGAGGAAGGGAGAGAGATAGAAAGTCAGAAACATCGATGAGAGAGAGACATCGATCAGCTGCCTCCTGCACACCCCACAGTGGAGATGTGCCCGCAACCCAGGTACATGCCCCCGACCGGAATCGAACCTGGGACCTTTCAGTCCGCAGGCAGACGCTCTATCCATTGAGCCAAACTGGCCTCGGCCTCTCTGTACATTTTAAAACACAGATAATATCACACTGTAGGTTACATTTTGCATTTTTAACTTACAATATTGCCACTATCAAAGGTTTTTCTTTCTCCCTGACCTAGAGTTACCTGGACTGTCAGCCCCTGGTCCAGTTTCACCCCAGAGCCAGACACCCCAGAGCCACCTCTGGCCCTGCCATCTTCCTCTTCCCCAAACTCACGTACCCTCAAGGGGTGCCGCCTCGGTATTCTCAATCCACCCCCTTCTCTCCATGCCACAGCCACCACCCCAGGCTGCCGCCAGGTCAGACGCAGAGGGAAGCCCTTCAGAAATAACTGGCTGAAAGCCTCGCACAGGTGAGGCTGCGACACCCTGCTTTCTACCTTCTACTCTGGACCCTTAGATCCATGTTCACAGTGTCGCTGAACAAGCCTTCCAGGTGCAAGTCTGATCCCACCACGCCCTGATCAAAGCCCCAAGGGTCATAGCCCATTGCTTCCAGGGTCAAGACCAGGTTCCTCCTTCAGGGAGCCTTGCGGACTGCCCACTCGAACACCCCACTTCGCGGCAGTACATGCCACTGCCTGCCATTCTCGCAGATGTTTGTGGGCCCGCCGTCTGCCCTCCCTGAATCCTGGCGCCTCTGGGAACCACTCGACCCGGTCCCTCAGCCTGAAACCGCATTTGTGGACGGAATGAATGAGACAGCTCTCGCCACAGGTCCAGGATCAGCATCAAGCCGCAGTACCATCCCCTGTCCTCCCGAGCCTTGCCTTTCGGATGGAATGTAGGACATGCAGTCACCTAGCCCAGCGTCCCTCTGTGCCTCCGCCGCATTTCAGCCGAGATTTCGGGATTGCTCGCGTTTTATCAGGGAAACCGATCAGTTCTCAGGCTAAAGTGTTGGTGGGAAAAGAGCGCCGCACAAAGAGGAGACCACAGACGGCGTTTCTCTGAAAGCCACGTTGGGTTAGCTGCACCCCGGCCTCCAGGGAGAGGGAGGCCCCACTCCCACACACCAGATCTCCTTGCGCCCTGGTGTCACATCACCACCCTGACCCCTGCCTGCCGCTGTCACCGTGGGAGCCCCGGGGCCGTTAGGAAAGACAGCTGCGGGGAGAGCTGAGGCTGCAGGTGCAGGAACCGCCTGGTGCCAGCCTGAAATCTTCATCTCCTGGATGATACCTGAGGGCTGTCCCTGAGCCCCCGGAGCCAATGCAGGTTTGACACAGGAGGAGGTCCCTGTGGGATGAGATGCCGAGCATCTGAGGTCACCCCGAGCTGCGACCCGTCGCTGCCAACACCTCGGGGCCTTCCTGCTGCCATCGGTGTCCTTTGGGTTAAAATAACCGATCAGTCTCTTACTCGAGTGGCGGGCTCTTGGCGAGCCACAGGCGGAGAAACACACGCACACGCCTGGGAGGAAAGGAGCTGGCCTGGGAGTGCGATCTGGACTGAACTCCTCGGCAGCTGGGCCGGGGACGGAGCGAATACGGAGCGTGTTCGCCCGGAAACAGCGGTCATGCTGGTCAGCATTGCTGCCGTCAGGGCCAAGTTGGCCAGCACGAAGCCAAAGCCCGGGGCATCATTTTCTCTTTTCTTTTTTTTTTTTTTAATAATTCTTTTTTTTAATATGTTTTATTGATTTTTTACAGAGAGGAAGAGAGAGGGATAGAGAGTTAGAAACATCGATGAGAGAGAGACATCAATCAGTTGCCTTTTGCACGCCCCCTACTGGGGATGTGCCGCAACCAAGGTAGTGCCCTTGACCGGAATCAAACCTGGGACCCTTCAGTCTGCAGACCGACCCTCTATCCAGTGAGCCAAACTTGTTTCTGCCATCGTCTTTTCTTTATTTTTATTGGCTACACTCATGACCACATTTAAGAGACAAGAACATGGAGGTGGAGGCTTGCCATCACAGGGCTCAGACATGGCGGGGCTGGGTTTCACTCACGGCGATTCCTTACCCCAGCGGTTCTCAACCTGTGGGTCGTGACCCCTTTGGGGGTCGAACAACACTTTCACAGGGGTCGCCTAAGACCATTGGAAAACACAGATACGATTCATAACAGTAGCAAAATTACAGTTATGAAGTAGCAACAAAAATAATAATTTTATGGTTGGGAGTCACCACAATATGAGGAGCTGTCTTAAAGGGTCGCGGCATTAGGAAGGTTGAGAACCACTGCCTTACCTGCTTAGCAGCGCCCACAGTGCCCTGCTCCCCGGACAGACAGGCAGCTCCAGCAGGTAGACGTCTCAGAAGGAGATGGCACCCTGGAGACTCGGTTTTCCACCTGTAACAAGGGCTCATGCTCCCTCAGGCATAGATTTGCTGGGATCCATTTTGCCTCCTCTCCTCTTCCCCCAGCTTTCTCCTCCTCCTTCCGGCCTGGGCATAAGCTATGTGCACCTGGCGCCTCCCCGGCTCCCACCTGGCCTCAGGTCACGTGGGTTCCCACAGCACCGCGTGCCTCTGTGCAGGCCTCTTCCTCTGTCACTCCTGTTCTGTTTCTGCGGGTTCCCTGAGGGCAGGGGCAGGTCTGGGTCTCAGTGGTCACGGAGCCACCAGGGTCCACTCCAGTGCCCGGCACATGGCGGGTGCGTTTGTCTCCACCGGGGCCGGAGGAGGGGGCGGAGATACTCCGCGCACGTGGGGCCTCTCGGGCTGAGCGTGCGCGCCCACCTGGCCTGCGATCACCTCCAGCAGCCCCTGCGTAGACTGAGGAAGTCCAGCTGTGTTTCAGCGTTGCCCCAGATTCACTGCTACGGACTTTTCCTGCTCTTGTTACTATCTTTTGTGACTTTCTATTTTGGTGCGATTTCAAAGTCACAAAAAAGTTGCAAGAAGAATATAAGGAAATCTGGTGCCCCTTTCACCCGGATTCGCCAGTCATTTCCATTTTGCCCCGTTTGCTTTCTTTTTCTTTCTCTATACATGTTTCCATATGTAATATGTATATGTATATCAGTGGTTGGCAAACTCATTAGTCAACAGAGCCAAATATTCTTTTGAGAGCCAAATTTTTCAAACTTAAACTTCTTCTAACACCACTTCTTCAAAATGGACTCGTCCAGGCCGTGGTATTTTGTGAAAGAGCCACATTCAAGGGGCCAAAGAGCCGCATGCGGCTCGAGAGCCACGGTTTGCTGACCACGGTTATATATAAACAGATGTATGTAAATTGCAGGCATCCGTCCCTTTTATGCATCAGTATTGAAGAGTTTAGTTCCTAAGAGCAGAACTTTCTTTTACCTGACTGTAGGAGAATGGTCCAAAGCAGGGCATTTTACATCTTACCCAGATAAGTAAGTACTATTGTTGTGCTGTGGCATTTAGTTTCCTGCAGCTACTGCACGGCTCTTCCTAGCCCAGGCCGCTGGCCAGCTCTCTCTCATCCCAGTCAAGTCGCAGGCGTCCCCTGTGCCCTGGGTCCCACATCCTATAGTTGGTGTAGTTCCCACATACCTTTCGCCTCTTCTCAGTTGGACAGGCCCTCAGCTTTTATCTTTCCCTAAATTGTTGTTTTTGAAGCGCATGCTTCTTGTTTTGACCCAGGAGCTGGGAACTATGTATTCCATTCTGAGTCAGCTTTGGAGAATTTCTGGGTTATGAAATGGATGTCCCCACATGTGGTCACGCCCTGTCACATGGCTCCAAAGTGTGGCTGTGACCTACACTCCTTTTTTCTAGGCTGGGGACTCCCTCTGCGGGTGGTGTGGCCCACGGTTAGGAGCGTGCGATCTGGCCCGCCTGCTCAGGCTCAAGGCCCAGCTCCGTGCTGTCCCGCCCGGGTGACGACCTTGGGTAAATCACTTCTCCTCTCTGAGCCTCAGTTTCCTCGTCTGTGGAATCGGGGTGATGATGGTACCTCCCTGAGGGGGTTGTTATACAGGTTAACAAGTCAATGTTTGTAAAGAGCTGAGAGCGGTGCCTGGCACGTGTGAAACAAGGAGAATTTTTGGAACACGGAAGCTGGCCTCATTCACACTATCGTAAGGATGCGGCTTGCATCTCATGTTCTGGGTGCAGTGGCTCAGTCACATGAAATGTGTTCATGCTTCTCTCTCAGAACAGCACACCTTCCCTCCCCCTTGGGCTCTCCCTTCACACAAGCACACGTGTCATGCATGCAAGCGCACACGCACACACACAGGTGAAACACAAGAGCTGATTTTCTAGGCCCAGGACGCCAGGTAAGGGACTTTGTCAACCACTTCCAAGACCCTGCCCAGAAAGGGCTTGGTCACTCATGCCAGCCAGCCAGCCAGGAGAAAGGGTCACCTTGACGTCCTTCCCTACTCTAACCCCATCGTTGAACAGGGACCCAGAGTGACAGCTGGGAAGAGGGGAGTCACAGAAATAAACCCTCTTCTCAGAGGCTGAGAGAGCGAAGCAGGAGCTGCCTGTTGCTCTGGCTCGTGGGCTCCCGCCAGGACATCACACGCCCCTCCCTTCCTTCGTGTGGGCCCAGGTTACCACCATGCACCTGCACTGGAGTCAGAGCGCCTGACAGCGGGCATCGGACGCGGCTTCCGCACGTGTCCGCCGGGTCAGGCTAGGCCTCTGTGCTCATTCACTCAGTCGCTCCTCAGCACAGTGTTGCTGCACCAGCACTCTTCGCGGCTCGGCTGCCTCTATGGCTGCTCCCTATGAGTGGGGTGTTAGCTGACCCATTTGCCGTGCCCTCTCTGCTCCTGTGCTATCCACCAGTCTCTCTGAAGCAGGCCAGGTGCTGTGCTAAGCACTTTACACACACTCCCTCATGGTCTCCTCATAACTCCCCTGTGAACTAAGTACGACAATTGTCCTCCTTGTCTACATAAAGAAATGGAGGCACAGAGAAGGTAAGGCACTTGCCCAAGGCCACACAGCTAGAAGGGACCAGGCCAGGACTCGAATATGTGGACTCCTGGGGATGATAATGGGGGGCAAGGGATGATGATGAAAGCATGAGGACCGGGGTCTGACATCCTGGGAAGGAGGAGGTGCAGGGCTGTGAGAGATGCCGAGGAAGTGCCACGAGGTCACACCCTCTGGGGGGTGAAGCCCATCTCACGCCCTCGCAGCCGTGTGAGCGGCTCAATGACCGACTGCGCTGAGCAAGTCACGGGTGGAGCTGGACTCCCGCGCAGGTTTGGGGTTTCTCTGGTGCAAGCCAGGGCGGGGTGTCCCCAGCAGAAGGGCCCCGTTCACCAGGGCTGCTAGGCCTATGGGGAGCAGGGCCGAGGTTTGGTTCAGCCTCTTGTCCGCCTTGGAAAATGACTTAATTTCAGTTTCCTCCTCCAGCCGACGGGGAGGATAACAGCTGTGCCATGGGGTTGCCGTGAAGGAAGGGGACAATTTCCGCAGGCTCAGGGCAATCGGTGGGGGCAATCGGGGTGGCAAGCAGGCCCTTCACTGGCAGTCACCCATTCTGTTACCTTCCCGCAGGGCGCCGGGAACACGGGGCAGGGTGGCAGCATAGTTTGAATTAAGCTGGTTTTGCATCCTCGTCCAGTGACAGACGGCGGTGGTGACAGAGAAGCGTGGTCTGAATTTTCCATTTGGGATCAGACAGCTCCCGGCTGGCCAGCCTCCTCTGGAAGAGGGCAGGCCATCCTGGGGAACCCGGGGAGGTAAGCGTTGACCATCACACTGGCTCTGGGCCCGCTTGGGGGCCTCCAGGCCCGCCAGGGGGGAAGACACGCCCCGCAGACCCTGGGGCCTCTCGGGGACATTCAAACTGTCCCTGAACACGTGTGCCCACACACCCGTGTGTGACAGGATCATCTCGTTTTGGGGCAAAACCAGTTCGCCCATGTCCGCGCCCATCAGCACACGCTTCCCTCTGAATCCTCCATCCACCCGGTTAGCCAGGGCGGGCCGTCCCGCCCTCCGGGAGGGTGGGGCGGCGCAGGCAGGTGGAAGGGCGGCGGGGCTTCAGTCATGTCCTTGCTGATCTTCTAAGTCCCGCTGAACGCAAAGGCAAGCCAGAGGAGACTCCGCCCGCCGGCAGGAGGCGTACACCGCAGGCGCTCTGCAGCAGACCCGGGGCTGTGGCCGGGGACTGGGCCAGGGGCTGAGCCTTGTTGGGCCTCGGTTTCCTCGCCTGGAAACGGGGATTTCATCACCTGCCTCGGGGGCTTGTGGAGAGGAAGAAATAAGAGGAGGCTTGAACTTTTGAGCCATAAGCTCAGGTGTGGGAGAAAAGACGCATCCTTATTTTTCTAGAATCAACCCGGACCTTTCGCTCTCAAGTCCTGCCCATTCCCCATCTCTAATGAACTCGGCCAAATAAAACTGGTCGTTCGGAAAAAGGCATCCTAGTTTTCTTTTTGTTTCAAGTTTAAATCGGTGGATTTTCCATCCTCCCAACCCCATGCCACCCTACCCCCTCTGAGGTGGCGTTCCTTTAAAAACGGAAGTCGGAGCCCACCTCTCCAGGGCTCTGAACCCTCCCACACCTTCCCACGGCTCCCAATTTCCTGGAGGCGATGCCCCAGTCCTTCCCCCAGCCCGTGGCCTTCTCTGACCTGCCCACCCTCTCTTGGCCCTCAGGTCTCATCTCTTGCTCTGCTTCCTCCCCTTCCTTGAAGCCCTCCCGGATTCCCTGGGGCCGAGCACACTCCTGTCTCAGCACCATGGAGTTTGCTGCTCCCTCCACCTGCAGCTCTCCTCCCCTGCCACCCCCCCTGCTCCTGCCTCACCTTCCTCTCTCCTTCTCGATATCGCCTGCTCCGTGACGCCCGCCTCACCTTCCCCGACCAGCGGGTTTAAAAGGACAATACCAACAACCTCACCTCTGGCGTGCCCCTTCCCACAGCACTCTCCCCGCCTGGCGACAGGTGTAACAGGTGTGCTTGTTGACTGTCTGCCTCCCTCCCGCCACACAGAGGAAAGTGTCACAGGAGAGCGGACACATGTGTGTTGTTGTTGGACTCAGGTGCTCGATAAATGCCAGACGGAAGAATGGATTGATGGATGATGCCTGCACGGGTGGATGGATGGATGGATGGCTTCAGTCTGGGGGGTTTGCAAGTTCGGGAAAAAAGTGGGGCACAAGTTCCATCCACACTCCGGTTTCTCAGGACTAATCCCTCCATCCCCACCTGATTTCAGTATAACGAGAGGCGTTCCAGGCAGCCCTTCCCCTCCGTCTGAAGAAGAGGCATTTGCAACAAGGACGTGGAGGATCCCACAGCATCTCAGGGAGAGCTGGCGGGTCAGACGGGAAGGTTCTGCAGCCAGACACGATCCCTGAGATCATGCCCTCGGCTGGTCTGGTGGAAGCACCCGCTGAGTGGCTGAGCCCTGGGCCACACGGTTTGCTAACGCAGCTCCCGAGGCCGGGCATCTGGACACCCCTGTTCGTTAGGGTGGCCACACAAAACACAGGAGACCCAACTCACTTTGCATTGCAGATAAACGACGATTAGCATTCTAGGGAGAGTATGTTCCACATAATATTTTATTATTATTTTACTTGGTCTGCCTGCTACTCCTGAAACCCCCACTGCTCCTCAGAGAAAAGGCTCTGGACACAAGCTTCCTTGCCTCAGGGGCTCCCGATGCAGCCTCACAGAAACCTGTCACCTGCCTGCACCCTCGCTGCAGGGGAACCTGGGAGAGCGAGTGCCAGGCACTCTGAGCTTCCACAGTAGGAAGGGCTGCCCCGCACGACAGCACGGAGCCCCTCAGGCTGTGACCGAGCCTGGGTCTCGGCTTCTGCTCTCCTCTGTCAGAGACCCTGGTCGGGGACAATCCAGGCTCTTCCAAAATGTGCTGTGCGCTCCCTGAGACTTGGGTTTTGAGACAGGGCCTCTTGCCCCTCCATCTATTCCCTCTGCCAGAGAGTTTTATGTCTATGTAGATATGATTTCCACTAAAAGGAACTAGGGCTCCTCGGAGAAATGGTTGATTCCAAGACCGGGACAAGGAAAGTACAAGATGAGCCGGGAACATCTTGTTGTGCCAGAAAGTTGTGCCAGAACCGATGGGGCCACGTCAACAGCACACAGAAGGCAGCTGGAAGGAGCGCACATGTTCCAATCCGGGAGGATCTGAGGATCACACTAAAACATGATAGTGAAGCATTGCAACCCGCTGCGTGGAACAAGAAGCGATGGCCCCATATCAACAAGACACACACACCCTGAGTGGCCAGATTTATGATCTCTGAATGCATAATAATCTGACTACTCAGTGTACATCCTATATAATAAAAGGCTAATATGCAAACTGTCCCCTCGACCAGGAGTTCAAGCAGCAGGCAGGCCGGCCAACTGCGAATGTCCCCTCCCCGTGGCCAGGCTGGCCAGACCCCACCCATGCATGAATTCATGCCTTAAGCGGAGGCCTGTGCTAGCCAGGGTGTGTGGAAAGCTTGGCTTCCTCCATCGCCAGGAGCAACCCAAGCCGCCCTCCTGCTCTCTCTGTGGCCATCTTGATTGGGTTAATTTGCATATTCACTCTGATTGGCTGGTGGGCGTGGCTGGCAGGTGTAGTGGAGGTATGGTCAATTTGCGTATTATCCTGTTATTACATAGGATATATATATGTGTATATGTATATATACATATAATAATAATAATACTGAGTGGCCAGATTATTATACATTCAGAGATCATAATAATCTGGCCACTCAGTGTAGGTAATACATAGTATACAAATATGTAATGTATATATTTACAAAATATAAAATACTTGTGTATGGATACATAAATGAATAGGGGCAAAGGGAAAACGTTTCCTTATAGGACAGTGACTAATAAATGTGGGAGGTGTAATGGAATTAGGAGAGCCAGCACTCGGCGGCATGTTAAAGTGTTTGCTTAGGCAAGGCAGCCATAAAGGCTGAAACTTGTGAGTGAAGGTTTTACGGGGAATTGGGCTCTTACATACTCTCCATATAGTCTCTCTAAGGCCATCATTTATTGCAAAAACGTGGGACCTTCACCTGGAGAAATCCGGCAGCCACCTTCACCAAGAGGTCAGAATCGCCATCGGCAGCCACAGGGCGAGTAGGCAGGCGCGCCGGGAAGCACACGTCACTCCTGTGAGGTTCCTGCCAGACACGGGCAGCCTGGCGCTGGTGGTGAAGAAACACTCGCTAAACTCTCTTTGAGGGACATTCCACAAAACAGTTGGACAGTAATGTTTTTAAAAAAAGTCAACATCATGAAAGAACCTAAAGCGAACAGCTTGTTCAGATTCAAGGACACGGAAAACGTAATGCGACTCACGATCGGAGAGCTTCGTTTGCCATAACAGACATTCCCGGGACAAACCGCGAACTCTGAATAAGGCCTGCAGGCTGGGTCATAGAAGCACCCGTGTTCATTTCCTGATTTAGAGAATTATTTCGGGAAATGTAAGAAAATGCCTCCCTCTTACTAGGAGGGTGTCCTTCTTTTTGGAAAATATACACTAAAGCACTTAGAGATAAAGGGGTCTTCTACCTGCAACTTCCTCTTAAATAGTTTAGAAAAGAGAGAGAGAAGGGAAATAATCAGTGGAGGCCGGAGATGTTAATGTCTGGGGAATCTGAATGAAGGGATATGGGAATTCTTTAAGCTACTGTTGCAATGCTCCTGCCCGTCTGAAATTAGGTCAAAAATAAAAAGTTAAAACAAATAAATAAGTCTGCTTAGAGACTCAAAAGCTAACATTGCATCCTTTATTCCTACAGATCTGCTGTGGTCTCCCTTCCTCTAGAGAAGCCAGAATAATGGTTTAAGTAGCAGCAATCACTACCATGTATGAAGTACTTATTACGTGCCAGGCTTCCAAATGCTTTTTTTAAAAGTCATGTTCGCCGTAGCCGGTTTGGCTCAGTAGATAGAGTGTCAGCCTGCGGACTGAAAGGTCCCAGGTTCGATTCCGGTCGGGGGCATGTACCTTGGTTTCGGGCACATCTCCAGTAGGGGGCGTGCAGGAGGCGGCTGATCGATGTCTCTCTCTCATCGATATTTCTGACTTTCTATCCCTCTCCCTTCCTCTCTGTAAAAAATCAATAAAATATATTTAAAAAAAAAGCCGTGTTCACTTGTTTGAGCCTCATAACAACCCTATGAAGTAGCTGCTCCTATTGTCCCCGTATTATATATAAGGAAACTGAGCCACAGAGCGGTTTCCAGATGGTAAGTGGTAGAGCTGGGATTTGAACTCACGCCGTCTGGCTCTGGGTTCCTCTCCTGCCCCTCAGAAGGTCATATTGGAGGAATTTCAAAGATGTAAACCATGAGAGACTGAAGAGGCAACATGGGAGAAGGCACTAAGAGGTTCTGGATCCAATTCTTATATGCAGAGGGGGAAATTTAGCAACCCCTGTTCAAGAAAAAAAGACACTGGCCCTGTCCAGTGTGGCTCAGTGGTTAGAGCGTTGGCCCATGCACCACAGAGTCACAGTTTCCATTCCCAGTCGAGGGCACATACCTGGGTTGCAGATCTGATCCCTGGTCCTGGTCTGGGCACTTGCAGGAGGCAACCAATCAATGGCTGTTTCCCTTCCTCCCTCCCCTCGACCTCCTTGCCTTTCCCTCTCTCCTTTCCCCTTCCCCCTTCTTTCCTTTCTTCCACACTCTCTAAAAATAATGGAAAAAATATCCTCGAATGAGGATTCACAAAACAAAACAAAAAGGCAATCAACAGTGACTGCCTCTCGATGATTCAGATGTAGGAATTCGTTGATCTATCGGGTGTTCCAAAAACATGCATACACACACGTTGAGTAATTATAAAGGCAACGTTTATCAAAATGCATTTCGTTTTCAAAATTGAGCTATCAGCTTTCAAAGTACGTATACATTTTTCAGGGGACACCCTGCATATCTATGCTGAAGTTGAAAAAAAATACCTTCAAAAATAAAGAGTGAGACATTTTGCAGAAAATTAGAAAAACAAACAATTGGACAGTCTATACTTGAAAATGTCTCTGGACAGAGAAGCATTGAACAGATTGTCAAATTACAGCCGGAAGGCTGGGGAGGGGGTGGGGGAGGTAAGAGATCAACGGAAGGACTTGTGCGCCTGTATATAAGCATAACCAATGGACACAAGACACAGAGGGAGGCAGGTAGGGGAGGCTGGGCGAAGGTCAATGTGGTGGGGGGAGGGGGGAGAGAAATCCCTGACCGGTTTGGCTCAGTGGATAGAGCTTCGGCCTGAGGACTGAAAGGTCCCAGCTTTGATTCCGGTCAAGGGCATGTACCTTGGTTGCAGGCACATCCCCAGTAGGAGGTGTGCAGGGGGCAGCTGATCAATGTTTCTCTCTCATCGATGTTTCTAGCTCTCTCCCTTCCTCTCTGTAAAAAAAATCAATAAAATGTATTTTTTAAAATGGGGGAAATAAAGGAGACATATGTACCACCATTTCTAATACTTTAAACAATAATTTTTAAAAGAGATAAGAAAGAAAATGTCTCTGAAGTCACCGGGACCGAATGAGCCGCTGCAGTTCCTCTTCTCCCAGGAAATCCAACGCTGAGGAGCTGGGGGTGAAGGCGTCAGTCATCTTCCAGCCGTGAGGACGCAGGCCACGTGGCGGCTGACAGGTCGGAAGCGGGAGGAATCTGGTCCCTGGGGACCTCCCCAGCCCTGCCCCTGGACCTCTGCCTCCTGCTGTGGGCGCCTCCATTACATGAAGCTAAGTGCATTTCTAACAGACTCATTGACAAATGAGATCAAACAGCCCCTGAGTTATATTTGACAAGTAATAACTGAATAGGCAAGTGCTTGAGAGGCATGTGTGCTTATTAAATAAGATAGAACATGCTGGGTGCCCTCCTGGTGCCTCGCAGGCACTTGACACAGTGAATTTCTTGGCCGCCTTCCTGTGTCGGATGGGGGTGGGGCAGCGGGATGGAGAGGAAACGTCCCTGGGAGCCCGGCCAGGACGCGTGAGAGGAGGTGAAGGCAGGTGAGCTGGGAGCCTGCCCGCTGACACGCGGCCCCTTCCCGTTCGTTCTGCGCAGTGGCCGCCAGGGTGCCCAGGGAGGCTCTGTTTCACTCGCTCGCTGGCTCGCTCGGAGCCAGGCCAGGCGCTGACAGAGGGAATCGGCTTAAGGGCCCGTCTCCCTGGTTCTTGGCTGGAGACGGCTACCGGTTAGTCAGTTGGCCAGGATGAAAGAGTAAAAGGAATGTCATGAGGTTTTCAAAACCTGCGCCCTTGGCACCGCGTTTATTTTTTTAAGGGTCTAAAAGATTTTTTAAGGTCTAAGAGATTAAGACAGGTTTTGGCTTGGGGGAAAAACGGGAAGGAAGGTGGGTAAACGAACAAACAAAAATCAGCCCACGGAAACCTAACGACCTCGGGACCACCTACCTCGCCATGGGGCGTGCTGGTGTGTTTCCTCTCATAGAGGGAAGCTGCCGTGACGGAGCACCCAGAACTCAACGGCTCCGTGTCACCCTTCCCTGGGTCCCCCGGCTCTCTAGGCAGGACTGAGGCGGGAAAGTCTTAACGTCCATCTAGCCCAAGATTCTTCCTCCGCCTGCTTGTCTCCTTCCAGAGACGGGAAGCTCACTCCCTAGTCACGTGAGCCATTTCACCTTTTTTTTTAATATACTTTTATTGATTTTTTTTACAGAGAGGAAGGGAGAGGGATAGAGAGTTAGAAACATCGATGAGAGAGACATCGATCAGCCGCCTCCTGCACGCCCCCCCACTGGGGATGTGCCCGCCACCAAGGTACATGCCATGCCCTTGACTGGAATCGAACCTGGGACCTTTCAGACCTGGGGCTGACGCTCTATCCACGGAGCCAAACCGGTTTCTGCAGCCATTTCATCTTTGCACAGTTCTGTCCATCAGAGTGTTAGTGGCAGGAAAAGGGCACCAGGGGTTAACCTCCTTTCTGCCACCTCAGTTCTCGAGTTCCAGCAAAGGGAAGAATGTAAAGCCAAGACTCAAATGCTAAGAGAAAGTTTATTTAGAAAATCCCAGAGGCAGGGGGTGGGGCAAGCTGGAAGGGATCAAGCTGGGGAACGGGGGGCCATATGTAATACTTTCAACAATAAAGAATTATTTTTAAAAAAGAAGAAGAAAGGGAAGAAAGTCACAGAGACAGAAGAAGGGAGCTGTAGAAGAAATGGGCTCAGGAAACAAGTCATAGCGAAAGAAGGGCTCCTGGAGCTGAGGAGGGAGGGGGGAGGGAGGGAGGGAGGGAGAGAGAGAGAGAGAGAGAGAGAGAGAGAGAGAGAGAGCGAGCCTGCTGGGTCCATGTCCTGAGGGCTTCTATCTGAGGTTTCAGGAGAGGATCCCAATAGAATATTCATCAGCTTTCCAGGTGTGTCTCCTCAGAATTGTGCTTCCTACTGATGGGTGGGTGTAGGGGAACGGTCACTAATCCCTGCAGCTGGTCCTGATGTCAGCCATGGCTTTTCTCTGCCTGGGTTTGCTGCTCCTCGGGGCCCGGAGCGGAAACGTAGCTGAGGCCGAGGGGTGTTCATGCTGAAGGAGTGGTCCGTGGCTAGGCATCTGGGACTCTCCATCCTGGTAACACTGTACCTGGCCCATCGGTCCTACCCTGCTCATGCCCATCGAGCTGCCTACTCCAAACCGGCCTCTCCGTGACATGCTGTCATTGGCACTAGTTCTACAAAAATAATGAGAGTGACCATCTGCGGCAGCTCTGTGTGCACGCCAAGTACTGAGCACGTCTCAAGTTTGACCTCCTTCAATCCACAGGACCACCCTGCGGAGCTGACCCTGCTGTCATTCCCCTTTTGTGGAGGAGAACACTGAGGCTCAGAGAGGTTCAGCAACGTGCCTGGCAGCGCCCAGCAAGTAAAGAGCTGAGCTGGCGGGGTGGGGGCGGGGGGGGGGAGCTCAGGCATGAGTGAGTCCCGCCTCTGGACGCACCTCACACCTCCTCCTACGAGAACACATCTTTATGTAACGGCAGTGCTCCTGGCCACTGGTTCTCCTCTTCCCGTTCTAAATCTTCCCGCTCTCTCAACAGTTGCTTCTGACAGATCTGGGAACAGACATGTGGTGGTTTATGATGAAAGGGATTTCAAAACAGGCCTACTGTGCGGCATCAGGAAGTGTGTCTTTCCCTGGTTAAAGAGAGACCGTGTGGGAAGAAGTCCTTCCACTGCCATCCATCTTCCTGTCTCACATCCGTGTGTGGGCACAGCGGTGGCCCTGCCAGGACCACAGGGGAGGGGAGAGGCCTGGAGGGAGGTCGCCGGGGAGTCCTGAGCTCACTGAGCTGACGCCCCAGCATCACCCCCTCGGATTCCTGAGGCGGAGAGAGCTGGATGTCTGTGGAGTGATGCTTCTCCACCAGAGCCAGAGCCAGAGTCACCCCCAGAGGCTGGTTAGCGCACAGGGTCTGGGTGACCTCTGGGGACCTGTAGGTCTGGGTGGGGCCTGAGAACCTGCATTTCTACCAGGTCCTCGGGCCATTTCTGTTACCTGCAGCCAATAGCATTCCAGCTGGGGTAACAGTTAGCATCACCTGAGCATGTACTTGGAGCACTTTGATGTACAGCTCCTTCCTCTAATTTAATCTTTACACGGCTATGAGGGGCTGCGGTAAGTTTCTTTTGTTATTGTTGTTGTTGTTAATCCTCACCAGAGGTCCTTTTCCCATGGGTTTTTAGAGTGTGGAATTGAGGGAGAGAGGTGGGGAGGAAAGGAGGGAGAGAGAGAGAGAAACATCAATGTGAGAGAGATACACTAATTGGTGGCCTCCTGCATGTGCCCCACCAGGTTTGTGCCCTTGACTAGAAATCAAGCCTGCGGCCGAAACCAGTTTGGCTCAGTGGATGGAGCGTCGGCCTGCGGACTGAGGGGTCCCGGGTTCAATTCTGGTCAAAGGCAGGTATCTTGGTTGTGGGCACACCCCCAGTTGGGGGTGTGCAGGAGGCGGCTGATCAATGTCTCTCTCCCATTGTTGTTTCTAACTCCCTATCCCTCTCCCTTCCTCTCTGTAAAAAATCAATAAAATATATAAAAAAAGAAAGAAAGAAATCAAACCTGGGATCCTTGGGTGTGCAGGCCAGCACTCTAACCACTGAGCACGCCATCTAGGGTGATAATTTCCACTTTATAGACCAGCCTTAGGCCCAAGGAGGCCAGTTGAGTTGGCTGAAGTCCCGCAACTGGTAAGAGGACTCCCAGGTCTGTACTGTCTGTTCTTCCCATCCCCCCCTCCCCCCACCCTTTCTTCCCCCAGCAGCCACAGCAACGTTTACAAGCTGGAGGTTTGGGGACAAGGCACTGGGTGCAGGAGGGTGGCACTCTGAGATATCAGACCAGGGAAGGCTGGGAAGGCTGGAAGGCCGCAGATTCTGAGGGAGGCGACGGGACAGGGTGGCTCTCCAACACCCTGGGGAGCTGCCTTTCTGTAAACGTGGCAATGCTTCTGTCAGAATCCAGTATGTCCCACACATCAGCCATTATTGTCCAATCTCGGTGATTGTGGCAGTTCATCCGCACAACTGGTTACTTAATATTGTAAAATTACCACTAAGAAGGCTCCGCCATACTTAGTAAAGAGGAAGGCTCTCCTCGCCATCAAGGAAAAAGAGCAGAGACAGAGGGTCTGTGAAAGCGAAGGTGGAGCATTGATGGCGGGAGGAGACAGGTCAGCCAGGTGCCCCAGCATCGTTTGTGGGCTACAGAGCGTTGGAGCACGTGGGGACACAGGGCTGCGACCCCATGAACAGGGGCTGATGGCTGTGAAGAAGGAGACTACTTGAGACTGAATTGTGTCCCCAAGTTCACACGTTAACCCTCCATTTGTATCTAAGGAGGTAGTTAAGGTTAAACGGGGTCATAAGGGTGGGACCCTGATCCAGTGGGACTGGTGTCCTTATAAGAAGAGACACCAGGGATGCACTCAGAGAGAAAAGGAACGCAGTCAAGAAGGTGGCCGTCTACAAGCCAGCGGGAGAGGCCTCCGGGGAAACCAGCCCTGCCAGCATCCTGATCTTGAACTTCCAGCCTCCACAACCGAGAGCAATAAAATCGGTTGTTTCAGCCCCTGAGGCGTTCGTGGTCTTTTGTTCTGGCAGCCCGAGCGGATTAAGACAGTGACAGAATGAGGTCAAGCCTGTCATCACTCGCCTCTCAGAGCGGGACTGGGATCGGCGTGCCAGCGTCCACCACCGGGAGCTCCCGGGGAGTGCAGACTCCAGGCCCGCTGCACCACGGCTGGGCCACACTCACACGGGGCAGGTCCCCCACCCTGTGTGACACTTGAAGTCACACCTTTTCCGGCGCATCAGGCGGAGGCCTCCGAGGGCCTCTGGAAATACCGCAGTGATTAGCATCCCAGCCACGCTCCTTCCTGATAGAAGCCCTGAAAACCACAGAGGTCGCAGCCTGAGAGGAGGTTTCGGCAGCTGCGCCTCACCAACTGTCCCGATTTCTCCATAAAAGAGGCGTCACAGAAATGTTTTAGAAATCAAACCAGTTTTATGGAAACAACAGCAATGTGGTCCCTGTTCATGCAAAGCACAAAAACTTTTCTTACAGTAAACGTTTGTACATAGGAAGTAGTAAAATACATCATTTTTCACAGAAAAAAAAGCACACATGTATGTAAGCTGCGGGCCAAGTGAGCCTACAGACGGAATGACATCTCAGAACACAGGGGACAGGAGTCCGGAGGAAACCAACACTTCTCATGTCGTGGGACAGGAGACCCAGAAATCCTGTTGGCTGGGGTCCCCATCTCTTTATGGGTTAAGTGCTGATGGCGACAGGGGTGTAATCAGGCACCACCTCCACACACACAAATTACCAGGATTTATCATTTGTGGTCTTAGTTTTCATTTTCAGAGGAAAAATGGTTCCAGTTTCAGAATGTTTGTGAGGATGAAAAAGGCACCAAGGTCTGGCTCTGGGCAGGCTGTCCGAGCGCTGGGCCCGCTCACGGAGGCACTGAGGACCTGGGAGCATGATCTACAGCAGCGGTTCTCAACCTTCCTAAGGCCGCGACCCTTGCATACAGTTCCTCATGTGGTGGTGACCCCCAACCATGAAATTTTGCTACTGTTATGCATCATGATGTAAATATCTGCATTTTCCGATGGTCTTAGGCGACCCCTGTGAAAGGGTCGTTCGACCCCCAAAGGGGTTGCGACCCACAGGTTGAGAACTGCTGATCTACAGGGACCGGGTCTGCTCACTCTGGAAACCTCAGGTCCTGCCTCAGACGGCGGCTGCAAAAGCAAAGCCACGGAGCGCTCCATGGGCTGTCACTCATTCTGAAAGCCCAATCTGGCCGGTGGGACAGAGCCCAGCCACGGCCACCAAAGGCTGGTGACCACGGAAGTCCAGCAGCAGACTAGGTAATAGCCAACGTTTCCAAGGACTCAGGCCTTTGCAGGGAACCAGACACAATCAAATCTGACTGGCTGACCAAATTCTCTCACGCTGACATCTGGCATTGGACGGTCAGGACCTACACATTACTCCCAGCCCACAATGCACACAGCAAAAGCGCAGTCCCACGGATTTCAGCTCCATTCAGCAAAGAGCTTCATTGCTTATACCAGCTCCCCAGAGGGGTGAGGGGAGAACTGTCCCCCTTTCGGTTTTTGCATTAATTGAGAATGCACTCAAAGCACCAGGGTGTGTGTGTGTGTGTGTGTGTGTGTGTGTGTGTGTGTGTGTTTCCTGGTGATTCCTTTGCCTTTGAAATAGTTTGATGGGGAGTGAAATCAAATTTGAAACTGGTGTTCACAAAAGTGATCTATGGGCCAGCCTGATGCTGGAGGGTGGAATTTTACCTTCTGCAAAAGAAACGCTATTTACAAAAGGGTATTTTATTTCACTGTGGGTTTTGGTCTGGGCTTATGAAGAACTTTTATAAAGTGAAGGAAGCCAGAGAGCACCACACTCCTCGGAGTCTCAGGAACGTTTGGCAAGAGCTGTTCCACAAAAACAGGAAGAGGAATCCTTCTAGAGTGTTACTCTCCCTTGTGGTTATGATGCCGCAGGACCATTTCATAACCACAGGCTGTTCCTCTTCCCAGAGCTGCTAACCTCAGCGAAGAAGGTCCTAAGGAATCCGTTCCTCCCACAGCTAAAAAATAGGTCACCGGACAGAAGGTGGATCTGCACGTTTAATTATCATTTTTTTAAAAGCAGCAACCAAACATCTCTTCTTCGGCTATTCTTAGATATCTCGGTGAAACCAACAGAGATGAGGAGTTTCTTTTTCTTTTTTTTAAGAAAAAAAAAAGTGGGCTTCAAACAGAATCATTTGCAAAGCAAATTACCCCGGTGTGAACTATGACACATAAACTAGCCTGGGCTGGTGCGTGAGCCACAATGGGGAGGGGGTAAAGAAAGGATCCTGGTTCATTAGTCCTCAATGGGACCAAACGTCAGGACAGCAGACGGCCACGTGGACGCAGGGAAGGACAAAGACAAGATAAATCTCTGGAGTTACTACTGAACTCTAAATAAACCAGCACTGCTGTATATAGAATCAGCCTGCTCGTGGCAGGACGCCAGCCGGGACAGTTGCCAAGGCAGAGCCTGAATCTCGCTTCCCCAGCCCCCTGTTCCAGCCCATTTGTCTGACCAGCAAACATTAAACTCATTTTTTCTCCATTGATATAAACAGACTGTGTTTTAAATTTTTTTTTTAAATAACTACCTTCTACCCCATTCCTGAAACTCCCCTTGCGTGTGCGCTCAGTCTGCCTCTTCCTGCACCCCTGAAGGCCACCCCCTGGGATCCCCGAGTCTGGTGCTCTCTCCACACATTTGGAATCCTCTCTCCCCGTGAGATGACGTGAGGAGGACCATCTTGAGGGACTGTCTGTGCGGAGCGGGCAGCAGACGGAGGCCGCTGGGCCGGGCCAGGACCAGTGGATGCTGTTTCTCCACGGCCCAGAGATGAAATAAAGGCACAAAGGATGTGACACTGAGCACCACTCGAGGGAAGTTTCCTGCCACTCCGTATCCCCAGCCCGCCCCCAAATAATAAAAAATAAAAACGAAAAGCAAAACCCAGAAGCCCTCTGGAAGATCCCCTTCTCCCCAGCACGGCAAGTTCACGGCCTGACAGCAAAGATCCGGAAGGCCTTTCCGTCCCGAGCCGACTCCAAGCTGCAAAAGAAGGGGAGGGCGTGTTATCTGTAGAAGGGTGGGTTTCCACGGTGACTTGAGCTGGGAAGAAAGACCTGGGTGTCCCTCGTGTCCCCGGGGTGGAGGGACCGTGGCTGAGGGACACTTCTCCACAGCTGCTGGAAACAGAGTCCGCCCCAGCCAGGAACAGCTGGCAAATTCCATTCTCGTTGCCTGGGTCTGAATCTAGGTCAGGGTTGTTAAGTTATTTTCTTTTAACTCTGGGACTTACTGGCCCCAGTCTGTCTGAATTGAATTCACCCTCCAAAACTCCTGCCTGGTTTTTACTAACACCTGTCAACCCAAACAGTGGCCATCTGGCTGACCGATTAACCAGTTGGCATTATAACAATAATGCATGTGCTGCTGTCATTAAAACGGGCACACCGAATGCACTCAGATTTTGTGCCAAGCACTGTGCAAAGGACTTTGTATACGCCTTTTTACCTTCCTCCCCCAGTACATACCATTATGTATCCCATTTTGCAGGCGAGGAGATTATGCAATCATTTCACAACCTAATTCTAAATCATTACAACTACCCCCCCTCTCTTAAAGATCTTTCATGCCCATTTATAATCAACTAGAAGCCTGGTGCACAAAATTCGTGCATAGGGAGGGGGTGGTTCCTTAGCCGAGCCTGCACCCTCTTGCAATCCAGGACTGCTGGCTCCTAACCACTCACCTGCCTGCCTGCCTGGTCACCCCTTATCACTCTGCCTGCCTGCCTGATGGCTCCTAACTGCTCACCTGCCTGCCTGATGGCCCCTCACTGCCTCTGCCTTGGCCCCTGCTTTGTTGGGACTAATTTCCAGAAGGTTGTTCAGCTATCTGGACTAATTAGCATATTCTGCTTTTTTATTATAGATTCCCCTGCTCTCCGGCTGTGGGAACTTCTCTCTCTAAGGGTTTGCCTATTCTGGACCTTCCATGGAAATGGAATCCTACACTATGTGGCCTTTTGTGGCTGGCTTATCTCACCTAGCATATAGTTTCTGAGGTTCATCCATGTTATAGCAGAATCGGTATTTCATTTCTTTTTATTGCCAAATAATATCCCATTATATGGATATGCCACTTTTGTTTATCCATTCTTCAGGGGATAGACATTTAGGTTCCACCTTTAGCTATTTTAAATAATGCTGCTATGTAAGTGAAACATGTCAGTCAGAGAAAGACAAGGATCCTATGATCTCACTCATGTGGAATCTAATTAACGAAATGAATTGATGGATGGAATGGATGCAGAGACAAGTACTTGTGTGGGCATTTGTTTTCGGTTCCTTTGGGTGGATACCTGGATGTAAAATTGCTGGGTTGTATGTTAAATGGCCTCTTCAATTTCTTTAAAAAACTGCATAGCTGCACCTATTACATTCCAACCAGCAATCCCCGAGGTATTCCATTGTCTTCATACCTTCACCAACATGTGTTACTGTCTTTCAGCCATTGCCAGTGGCTGTCTGCACATAGAGAGCTTTCTAGGGCTTTTTATTCAACTGGATAGTCTTCTATTCTATTGGAGCCTTGTAGCATAATGCTCATAAAGGACTATAGCTATAGGTAACAGTCCTTTTAAATAGGCATTTAGTTATTTCTAATTTCCTGTTTTTGCACACAGTGCTAAGGAAAACAACATTGTCCACGGCTTTTCACATATGCAGGAGGGCGCCTGTGGACACGCTCCTGGAGGTGAAATCGTTGGGTCAAAGGTCGTGGGCATGTGTAACTTGGGAAACTCAGCAAATCGCCCTCCATGAAGATTGTACCAATTGACAACTCCCATCCACCAAGCAAAACATCCAGCTTTGTGTGCTCGGCTGACCTAAACTAGGGAATGCCGTCCAAAGAGTTCTCATTTGAGCTTTGCTCATTATGAATGTGTTTGGGTGTAAGAAGAAAGCCCAGCCTGACCCAAGCATGATTTCCTCAGAGTGCCCCCTCCGGATTGGAAACTGCTGGACGAGAGAGCTGGCCTCGCCCTCACGGGCTATTTGCAAGGTCAGGGATCCTCAGGGAACAGGCTGCTGGGAATTCCTCCTTTTTTCCCCTTTCCCCATGACAAGTCCAGGCTCTTGGCTACCCTGGGATTGAACTTTGGGAAATGTGGATTCGATAGGAGCCCTTGGCGAGCCAGAGCTGTGAGGGAAGGCCAAGGGCCCAGAAAGAGCGGGATGCTTGGCCCCGGGGCCTGGGAGCCAGCCAGCCAGCGGCCGACTCAGAGGAGAGTGGCCACACAGGGGCTGGTTACCCCCGGCTGCCCTGCTGGTTTCTGCAGAGCTCAGATTCCAGGCCCTCCTCAAGCCTCCGGCTGCAAGATTCCCCTGGATTCTTCGCCCAAATGAACGGTCTGAGAGAACCACCCAGAGTCACAGGGCAGTTGGCTCTTCCACGTAGTGGGGAACCACACGGGGGAAATGACCGGGGTTTGGGTCTCCTCTGACTCCTGATGGGGCAGGGGGACCTCCCATTCCCAGGGTCCCAAATAACCCAGGGACAAGGGGGCCACTTGGGCTGCCATCCAGACAGGTACCCCCAGGCACCTGGACATCTTGCCTGGATCTACCAAGCAGCCCCACTGAACAGCTCGTCCCCCTCGGAGGCAAGAGCAGGCCCACCAAACTGACGTGTGTTCATTAGCACATCGGACACCATGCTCACTGCTGCTGGGGTCAGGGAGACCACGCCAGTGTGGCCCACGCACTGCCGTGGGCAGAGGAGCCCCCTCGTTTGGGTTGCTCAAAACCTTCGGTGGGTCCCTTTGTGCACACCTCAAATATTCGCTGAGCACCAGGCCCTCCCTCCAGTAAGGTGGCATTGTGCATGTTTGAAATGAGTGAAATTTGAGAAATTATACCATAACCTCGTTTCCTAAATCTCGCCCTCTGATTCTATTTTTGGATCAGCTTGTGACTCCCATACATATGTGAAGGGAGTGTACATTGGCAAAGCATGTCTTGGAAATTTTCATAAAAGGTATGGAGCAATTTTCATATAAAGAGTATTAAAAATCCCTCAATTAGTTCTCAACAAACTGCTGACCCCAGCCATTTGTCTGCCATTCGATCAATGTTGACTGAATGCCTACTATGTGCTGTGCACTGGGTTGGGCATTGGGGACATGGGGTTAACAAAACTAATTTTATATCATTTAAATTAAAACTAATTTCCTATCATTTACAGCCTGGGGGGAAAAGGGAGAGAAGCAGCTAAATGTGTATAGGCAATAGTTTCAGAGAGAGGCAGGTCCTGGGAGGAAAACAAAACCAGGACAGCGGGATCACACCAGATCCAGGAGGCGGAAAGCGGCTGTAGCCTCAGGGGTAGGAAGCTTCCTCAGGGAGGTGGCCTCTGTGTGGAGGTCCGAATGACTAGGCAGATCCAGCCACAGGACTATAGAGGAGCTAGGAGCATCCAGGTTGGACCAGGCAGGAGCAAAGGCCCCGGTGAGAGTGACCTTGGCATGTTCCAGGAACCGAGAGAAAGCGAGGGAGGGAGGCGCTGTGCTGAGGAGGAGCAATGCGCCCAGAGAGGGCGTGGAAATGGGCAGGGCTGGCGGCAGGCGTGACCTTGCGTGGTAAGAGGAGGGCGTTTTGTTCTCCATTGCAATGGAGAGCCACGGCGGGCAGGATTTACACAGCAGCGAGAGAGAGACATCCTGTGCATTACATAAGGAGGTCAACGTGGCGGCCGTGGCTATTCCACCAAAAGGAAGTGACCTAAGAAAGTGCCAATAGTACAAGGGTTGTGAAAAGATGCTCTTGGCCGTGCTGTTTAAGAAAAGAAAAGAGGAAGCAACACTGTTTCTCTCCACTGACCGGGTAGAGAAATGATGGTCTGTCCACACAAAGGAACAGTGTGTAGTCACTAACCGATGGTGTGGCCACCTGGAGCCTGACTTAGAAAGACACTCACAGCCTGTGGCTGACTGGGGAATCAACAGAACGAGACAGATAGCACAGTCCCGTTTTATCAAAAAATTAAAAAGAAGGTGCTTCCCTATGTTCATAGCAGCACAATTTACAATAGCTACAATTTGGAAACAGCCTAGGTGCCCGTCAGCAGATGAGTGGATCAGAAAACTGTGGTACATCTACACAA
Organism: Lasiurus borealis; assembly: GCA_004026805.1. Classification (NCBI taxonomy): domain Eukaryota; kingdom Metazoa; phylum Chordata; class Mammalia; order Chiroptera; family Vespertilionidae; genus Lasiurus; species Lasiurus borealis. The sequence goes on from PVJN01008263.1 coordinate 54,109, forward strand.
TGGAATTCTATGCTGCCATTAAAAAGAAGGAATTCTTACAATTTGCAGCAACCTGGTTGGAACTGGAGAGCCTTATGCTTAGTGAAATAAGCCAGTCAATGAAGGAGAAGCATCACATGATCTCACTCATTTATGGATAATAAAGAACTTTATAAACTGATGAACAAAAGGATAGATACAGAGGCAGTAAAGCATCAAACAGACTGTGAAATTACAGCAGGAAGATTAAGGTTAGGTGAGGTAGATAAGAGATCAATCAAAGGACTTGTACGCATGTATATAAGCATAACCAATGAACATAGACACTGGGGGTTTGGGGTATGCCTGGGAGGGAGGGGGGGCAATGGGGAGGTATGTATAAAAAATTAATTTAAAAGAAGAAGAAGAAGGTGCTTGTGTGTAATCAGGGAAAAAAAAAAATGGGAAGAAGCATACCAGGATGTGTAGTGGTTCCTCCTAGGTGTTGGAGTTTCAGTGACAGTGATTTCTTAAAATCCGTCGCCTTATTTTTTGAAGTTTCACTAATCTTATCTTAAAAAGGAGGAAGGAGAGGAAAGAGAGAGAAAGGAAAAAGAAAAAAAAGGAAGGGAGGAAAGAGGAGGAGGAAACCAACAGGAAAATTCTCCACAGAATTTGCAAGAGCTGACCGGGCCTGGGAAGCTTCTGGGGAGTTCCCTTGGGTTGACTCAGCTCATGAGGAACCTCTGACCTACCTGGCCAGCCGTGACAAGTGCTCTGGGAAAGGTCCGTAGCCTCAGGTGGTGTCCCTGGTCTCTACCTGGTTAATGACTCCCAGCCTTCTGATGGCCATCGCCCTGCCCCTGCCGCTAACACTCCTCCCTGCCAGCAGCTCCGCCCAGCACACACTCACTACACAACCGATGCTGCCTCCATCCTTCAAGACCTCTCTTGTCCACCCATTCCTTGCCGTCACCCCCTCGGGGTCTCTACGGTTCTTCCACTTCAGAAGGCAACCAAGGCTCTGAGAGGTGCCACAATTCATCGAAATGAATCACCTGTTCCAGGTGCAGTGGGATATGGACTCGGGTGTGGGACCCCTTCCGAACCATTATCCTAAATGGACGGGCTGGGGCCAGGCCATCCCTGAAGATGGCATGGGCTAAACCAGCTGGCACTGGGAGCCCCTCGGAGGTGGGGCCTGCAGGTCCGCAAGGAGCTGCAAAGTTAAGGCTGGGTCCTAGCAGGCTCCCCCTGGCAGTGAAGATTCCCGGTTGGCACCGCACAACACAGACTGGATTAAAGAGAGAGGACAGCTGGCAGTTCTGGGAGAGGGGTGACCTGTCCTGGGAGGGGTCGAGGAATTGTCCGTGTCACCGTTGGCCTATTTCCCAATCTCCTTGTGAAATCTGTCTTTAAAAAAACGGTTCTGGTCTAAGAAAACGTCTTGAACTAATATCCACCCAGATGTCCAGAATATTTGCACCAAGTCCAGCCCCAACATCAAAAGCTCTTTCTGACGCCCTTTCCTTCCTCCGCTATCCTCCACGGGCACATGTGTGAGAGAAGGTGCCTGTCCCCTTACGATGTCCCAATTCGGCGCGGTCACCTTTCAAAATGTTCAGGAAATCCTCTTCTAGAAAAGATCGTTGCCTAAACCAGGGGCGGGGAACCTTTTTCCTGCCAACAGCCATGTGGCTATTTCTAACATCATTCGCAGGCCCTACAAGATTACCAACTTAAAAATTAGCCGGCTACATGTGGCCAAACATTTAACCGGCTCACCCGAATGCCTTGGCCGGGCCAGAACAAATGATTTCTCAGGCCTTCTGTGGCCCAGGGGCCAGACGTTCCCCACCCAGAAACTGATTCCACTTTGAAGCAGAGCCAACTTTTGGCCGCGTGCCGTTCGGGAGTTTTGCTGGTTTGAGCGATTGAAGGATTCCCTACAGTTCGAACCCAGTTTGCTGGGAATGGGCTGCCTATGGCCAGGGCCCACATCTCCCTTGAGACTAAACGTGACCACTCCAGGGTCCCAGCAGACACTGGGGAGACAGCCACCCCCTGGTCCCCGATTGAAGCCCACATTCCCTCAGGGGAAGAGGCTCTGGGGAAATATCTCAGCCTGGGCTCTGTGCTGAGGGTTGCTGAGGTCCCATCTGAACAAGGGGAAGCTGGGGCAGGGCCACACTGAAGATGCCCACACATCTGCTGCCGCTACATCGCCAAGCAGGTGCCTTTGGATGGTAAGTCGGGGTCCTGCTTGACGCCCTCAGCTCCCTGCACCTCCTTCTATAACAGAACCACCCAGCGCCCTGCTACTGCAATAGTTCCACATCTGTCCCCCGACTAGACTATCAGTCCCACGAAGGCAGAGAGCAGGCCGGGTTCCCTGCTGGTCCTGGTGCCCGGACCCTAGGGCTCACCCCGCGTAAGATGTCTGATGTGAATTGGGAGGATGGATGCGAGAGGAAAGACTGCATCCCTTAACAAGCCTCTCCCTGGTCCTGAAAGGCAATCTAGCTAAGGCTGTTTCTTATGAACAAACTGACTGGCACCATGTGAAAGAGCCCTAGCATCTTGACTTTTGCAGCAGACCTGCGAAGGCCATAGGACAGTGATCTGCCAACCACGGCTCGCGAGCCACATGTGGCTCTTTGGCCCCTGGAGTGTGGCTCTTCCACAAAATACCACGTGCGGGCGTACACATACAGTGCGATTGAAACTTCGTGGCCCATGCGCAGAAGTCGGTTTTCGGCTCTCAAAAGAAATCTCAATCGTTGCCCTGTTGATATTTGGCTCTGTTGACTAATGAGTTTGCCGGCCACTGCCCTAGGAAGAAGGCCCACCAGTTCACGGGATGCTTACTATGAGCCATGCCTCTGAGCTACCAGTAAGTAAGCGCTTTGCACAGACCGTCTCATTCATCGTCATGGCAACCACTTGATGTGAAGGGACAGCTGCTGGGGGAAACTGCCTACCCAAGGACGCACAGTGCAGCAGGCTCCCAAACTCCATCGGCCCTACGTGCCCTCTGGCCTCGCCTCTTTCCTCCGTACATGCAGGGTGGACCCTGTCATCTGGGTGCAATGGACCCAGTGCAGGTCCTGGCACACCGCGTGTAGTACATAAATGACTCTTAATGGCAACATGTCAGAATCATGTACAGTGGTACCTCGAGATATGAGTGCCCTAACATATGAGATTTTTGAGATATGAGCCGTCGAGCAAGCTATTTTTGCTTTGAAATACGAGCAACATTTGAGATAGGAGTAATTGCGCGGATCGGCCAGCTGCACACGACCCACCAGTTTACCGAGACTCGAGCGTCTCATAGTTTCCCATGCCTCAAGGTTATGGAACGAATTAAACTCGTATCTCGAGGTACCACTGTATAGTGATGGCTACATTGCCAGGGACACGGTCACCCTCCAGTATGCCTCAGGATCCCAAGAGGGCGGGTCACAGCCAGCCCAGCCCCTCCTGGAGTTTTTGACCTGGCGGGTCTGAGGTGGCCCGAGGATCTGCTCTTCTACCAGCACCTGGTTGACTGGGACACTGCTGGCCTGGGGAGCCCACAATGAGCTCCCCAAACCTTACCACCACTCAGGGGGTGGGAGCTACCACTTCCCCCTTTACAGGTGAGGAAACCACGGCACAGAAAGTGGAGGAACCTGCGCAGACATCACCACAGATTCCAGCCTGTAGAATGCGGGGTGTGGGGCAAGGGAGAGTCCTGGGAAGAAGGGGAGCACAGTCCCCGCTATGGGGGTGCTATGGAAGCTCACTAACACTTTCTGAAAGCCACTAACACCTTCTGAGCACTGCAGCGGGCTTCAGCCGCCTGGGGCCTGGGCAAGGCTGCCTGGCAGATGCTCATAATCCCAGTGGCAATTCAGGTGGGTTCCCGGGGAGAGAGAATGAATGACGGGCCTCCCTGGGGAGGGGAGAGTAACAGTGGGACAAGAAGCCCATTCTGGGACCCCGTCTTGGTCCCCTGCCCTCCCCTGACACCCACTTTGGAGGCCACACAATAAGCCATTTTGCAGCCCCGGGAGCTGCTGCGATGTCCTCGGGAGAGCACAGGCAGAGGACAAAGGCCCACCCCCCTCGCCGGTTTCTCTGACAGAGCTCCACGGATCGGATCGGTGTCCTGGGATTTCTCCCCAGCCTGGCCAGGAAATTCCACCTCATCAGCGGCTTCATTTCCCTCCCGTTAAATCAATGGAATTTCCCTTCATTAAGCTTTTCCCAAACAAAGGTTGCGAATGCTGAGGGAGGAATTGCATGAGCAGTTCGCTGTAGCTTCCGGGGGCTGAGGGCAGTGACTGTGCAGTGCAGGGGCCTCTGGAAAGCAGCGTGTGCGATTCCCGTCAAGGGATTCCGCAAAGGTCTTCACCCACAGCACCGCCCGGAGGCTCCGCGCCTTCTGGGAGGATGGGAGGGGGGACAGGAGGATGGAGCCATGAGACCTTAAGGTTCAAGGGGCCTTAGTGCATTCTGTGTTCTTGATTTTATACACCTTTTCTAAAGAGGGCACTCAAACGTAAAGTCTTCAGCCTGCCCCTGGGTTATGGGCTGAATTGAGCCCCATCCGCAGTTCACATACTGAAGCCTCGACCCCAGCACCCTCAGGACCGTATTTGGAGATGGAGCCTCTACAGATGTACATACTTAAATTAAAGTGAGGTCCTTGCGACAGGTCCGGCCCCAGTATGACCGGTGTGCTTGTAAAAAGAGCTGGGCATCATCTCAGCAAATCCCCCCACCACCCTGTGAGGTAGAGACTGTTGTTATCCCCATATCACAGGTGAGAAAACCGAGGCTCAAAGAAATCAGGCAGTGGTTCAAGGTCACTAAGCTGGTAAGAAGCAGAGCCTCCAGGCTCTCTGCTCTCATTTATGTAACAACTACAGGCCTGGTGCATGAAATTCGTGATGAGGGGGAGGGGTGTCCCTCAGCCCAGCCTGCACTCTCTCCAATCTGGGACCCCTTGAACATCCCTCTCACAATCCAGGACTGCTGGCTCTAACCACTTGCCTCTGCCTGCTGATTGCCCCTAACCACTCTGCCTGCCAGCCTGATAGCCCCCTAGTTGCTCATCTACCGGCCTGATTGACCCCTAACTCCTTCCCTGCTGGCATGATCATCCCCAATAGTCCTTCCATGCCAGCCCAATTACCCCCAACTGCCTTCCTCTGCAGGGCTGAGGGGACTGGGGTACTCCAGCTGGGTGAGGTGGGGCTGAGGGGACTGGGGGACTGAGGCTGGATGAGGTGGGGCCAAGGGGACTGGTCATCTTGTGGGTGTGGGTGCTGCCATATTGTGAGGGCATGGAATTCAATTAGCATATTCCCTCTTTATTGGCTGTGGGCTCTGCCATCTTTATGAGGGCATGATGGCCAATTACATATTTCCTTTTGATTAGATAGGATATGTAAGTACATTATTATGGAGCCATATCTAACCACTATTTTTATATATGAAAGCCCAGAATGATCAGTTGCCATGATGTGTATGACCACCTGAGGGCAGACGCTCAATGAGGAGCTGTCCCTGGTGGTCAGTGCGTTCCCACAGGGGAGTGCCGCTCAGCCAGAAGCTGGGATCATGGTTGGTGAGAGCAGTGGTGGTGGCGGGAGCCTCTCCCACCTCCGAGGCAGCACTAAGGAGCAGCAAGCCTGGCTTCTCAGGGATCGGGCCTAAGCTGGCAGGTGGACATCCCCTGAGGGACCTGGACTGTGAGAGGGCACAGGCCGGGCTGGGGTCCCCTGCCCCCCAAGGGCACAGATTTTGTGCACCAGGACTCTAGTGTAACTATAATTTGATCCCACTGTTTGTGGGGGTTGGGAGAGACAGGCACACATGCACACACAGAAAAGGGACCAAAGAGATAGGCACCAAAAATCTAACAGCAACTCCCCAGGTGACGGGTGATGGATGGCTGTTTTCGATGGGCTACTCTGATGTTTCTAAATTTTCTAAAAACTCATGCATTGGAAATAGAAGGAGGTGAGCTCTTACTCTGGAAAGAGAAAGGCAGAGGAAAGGACAGGCTTCTCCTGGCTGTTCTGGTCAGAATGAATGCAAGTCGCCCAATTTTTCATCTTAACGGGCACCATCCTGGGCCCCCTGCCGGTCCCCGCACGGGCACCCCTGCCGGCCTTGGGTGTGGAGGGTGGAGGAGCGCAGTCCTACCTTTCAGACTGGACCCCGTTCCTGACCGAGCCCACGTACGTCTTCTTTTTATCGACGGGCATCACGTCCACGTGGCCCCCGCTGTCGTTCCTGATGGCACCTGCGTGCACGGCCGCCTTACAGATGCTCGAAGTCTGAAAGCACAGGAAGGGCTGTGGTCAATGTCAAGGGGTCAGGCTCCAGGGTGAAGGTCAGTCTCCCGCTAGGGGGGGTCAGCCTCCTGCTTGGTGGCCATGTCAACCTTGAGGAAAGGACCATCACCACCTTGATTCCTCAGTGGTCTCTCCAGAGAGACCTGCCATCATTCATTCATTCATTCATTCATTCATTCATTCTTTTGTTCAACAAAGATGTTCTGAACACCCACTACGTGCTGGGCACTGTCCTAGATGCAGGGGGATTCCACGGGGAACAGAGTGAAGGGAGACAAGTAAACAAATACAAACACAAGTAACTCGGGCTGTGAACAAATAGAACCAGACCGTGAGATAAAATGCCCGAGTGGAGGGGCATTTTGAGGACAGTTCATCAGGGAAGATCGTTCTTGATGGGCCATTTGCCCTTAGATCTGAGTAACAAAAGGAGCCAGCCACAGCCACTGGGGACATCTCCGGGCAGCAGAGCATCCCAGGCAGATGAAGCAGCTTGTGCAAAGGCCCTGGGGCCCTGTCCAAGGATCAGAAAGAGGACGGGGTGGCTGAGGCAGGCAGAATGTGGCAGGAGAGGTGGGAGAGCTGAGCAGGTGAGGACCACAGCGCGAGTCTGGACTCATTCTGGGTGCCAGGGGAGCCGCTGGCTTTCAAGTGGGGGCAGGGTGTGCTCTTTTCCACAGCCATCACGTGGTCCCATTCCTGGGAAATAAAACCCCTGAGTAAAACGTTCCTTCGGGCCTTCACCGATCCGATAGAAAAGTGTTGTTGGGTTGTGTGAGAGTAATGAATCAACGTTTCTCAGGTTCGTTCAGGGCTGGCGTGGCTGGCGTTGGCTAAAGGTGCAGGCTGCTGGGCCTCATCGGGACCTACGGATGCAGAATCGCCCTAGACAAGGGCTGGTGCCTCCAATGCACACTCCAGGCTAAGCACCCGGGAGGTAGCGCCCTGACTGCTCCCTGGCAGCGGAAATGGCATTCTTTCTTTCTTTCTCTCCTGGTATTGCTCACCCGGCTACCCACATTCCCAGCAGGGGAGCCCGGGGCCGTTTCCAGGGGGGACCAGCACCTCTGCTGCCCCGCATCGGCCCTCCCGCAGGCCCTGGCTGGGGAGCCGGACTTGTGACTAAGTGCTGCCAAAGGCGGTGCCCTCCGGTGGTGTGCCCTCTGAGCCAGGCCTTTCCTCCGCTCCGAGGGCTTCCGGATGCCAGAGGCAGCACGAAGCCACGGCCTGGCCTACGCCAGCCTCAACCCACGGCGGCCCTTTCTCACGCCATAGGCCCAGGGCTCGTCCCTTATCTGCACACACAGCTTCATCCCCGGGGCCAGGCAAACATTTTCTTCCCTTCTCCCCGCTTCCCCCCACGCCTCTCCTCTCACCGAGCTTCCGGGAAGGTACAAGTTGTTCCTTTCCTCCTCGCAGGGCCCCCATAACACAAATATCTGAATGTTTGGGGACAACTGTCCTCAGCAGGATCCGTTTCCGAGAGGCTGGGGCCACTCCCGCGTGGCCCTGGGTGACCACGTTAAGCCCCAGCGTCTCTATTTTCTAATGCAAAGGGGGGGATCAGCATCCCCAAGGCAGGCCTTGTTCCAAGCGTTTCACATGCACTGATGCAGTCAGCTCCCGACAAGCCTGCCACGTAGGTGTTATTGGCAGGAGAGGTGGGAGAGGTGAGCAGGGGCCATGTAGGTGTTATTGGCAGGAGAGGTGGGAGAGGTGAGCAGGGGCCAGTCAGTGTTATTGGCAGGCCCTCTTGACAGTCGGGCAGACCGGGGCTCGGGGAGGTTAAGTAGCAAACAGCAGAGCCCGGGCCGCCACCCAGAGCCAGCAAGCTGCACCCTCTGCTCAGGGGCCACCTCCTCAACGGGCCGTTGTGCAGATCAAGTAAGATCAATGGCGGAGCACAGGCTTGCACACAGTGAGCGCTCAGTAGACGTTTGGTAACCAGACAAAGATCACCACCTAATCATCAGTGTCACGCCTGCTATTACTGAAAATTCCCAAAGAATGGTCATCTCTAACCCGTGGTCCTCTAGGTGCAGTCCCAACCAGTGTGTGAGCATCACTGGGGACTCTGGCTCGACCCCAGACCCACTGAGTCAGAAATGCTGGGGTGGGGCCTGAAGCCTGTTCCAACAGCCTCCAGGGATGCTGAGGCATAAGAACTAATCCAACCACAGAGGGAGACAGGGAAGACAGATAAGAGCACTGAGGTTCGGGTGGGGTGTGGGAGGTTTGGGGGCGGGGGGGGGGGGGCTTGCCTTAGGCTCTTCAATCCCCCAACCAGTAAATGCCACAGATGGGGCTTGAACTCTTGTCTTCTGACCCAGACTTAGAGCTTGGGCTACACCCTGATGCTTCTCCTGCCTGCAGCTCACCACAAAGCGAGGGGTCTGCCAAGCACACTGGGTGAGCAGGCAGGGACTGCGGCGCTGTGAGGCCCTTCGAAGATCTAGAGACAACGCTCCCAAAATAAATCTCTTAGCTAAACAGACATTTTCCAAAAGACATCACCATTTCCCAGAATCCAGAGTGACCTAGAAACCAAGGCCAGAAAAGAACCTCTGGGACGGAGGTAGCCTGCTTCCTTCCTCCCCTCCGCCCCCTCCCGCGCTGCCTCCTCCTCCTCCTCGCCTCTCCTCACTTGTTCTTTCTCCCTCTCCTCCTTCCTTCTCTTGCTTTCTGAAGAGCCGTTTTCAGCACTGACCACTGGAGTATCTTCAACAAACATTAATTGAACACTTGCTGTGTGCCAAGCTCTGTCAATAAGCACTGTGTAGCCAAAACTGGTTTGGCTCAGTGGATAGAGCATCGGCCCGCAGACGCAAGGGTCCCGGGTTTGATTCCGGTCAAGGGCATGTGTCTTGGTTTCGAGCACATCCCCAGTAGGGAGCGTGCAGGAGGCAGCTGATCAATGTCTCTCTCATCGATGTTTCTAACTCTCTGTCCCTCTCTCTTCCTCTCTGTAAAAAAATCAATTATATATACATATATATATATATATATATATATATATATGCACTGTGATTCCTGCATCACGAAACTCTGATGAGTTCAAGCCTTCACACAGGCTTCACCCACACGCCTGCGAACCCCGGGGTGCCTGCGGGGGCAGGTACGTTCAGGCGCAACAGGATGGAATGAAGAGAGCCCAGGGCGAGACACACCTCGTGGCACCCCGCTTCGCCGTGTGCGAGCTTGTGTGATTTGGGGCGAGTTACGGGACAGGCTATGCTGAGCCTCACTTTTCTTCTCCATCAGGTGGGGCAACACAACCTGGAGGCGGTGTTTCAAAGACCCTAACCCACAGGGAAAGGCAGCTTTAGGTTCTGACTCGACTTGTTTCCTATCTTCCTAGGTAGACTTTTTGTGCCGTTGCATGATGCATCGTATTGTCCCATTCACTATGCTTTAACCTTCCATTCTACTTCAGAGGATAGAAATATTGCCACGCCTACTGTATTTGTTTGCTTCTTTGTATTCCACTGGAATCACTTTAAATCATTTAAAAATCAAAGTCTCTGTCTTAATAGCAGACTTTGGTTCAGACATTTAGTATAATAATTGTGTGTGTGTGTGTGTGTGTGTGTGTGTGTGTGTGTGTAATTTTACTCCTTTTTAAAACTTTTAGAACTCAACGTTGGCTAAGCAGTTTTTGAGGAAAAACAATGACTCATTTAAAGAGGGGGAAAAAAAGACAGGAAAGCGCTGGCCATTGGGCTGCTCTGACCTCGTCGAACTCAGAGCCCTCACACTCACAGGGACCCAGAGCAAACGAAGGCAGATGAAGGCAAAGACGGCGATGGTGTGAGCGAGAACCACAGAAAAGAAGATGAGGCACAGCGGGTGGAAATGCTGGCTGGGGAGGAGTGGTGCTCATCTAATCACAGAAATCCAGGTCCAGAAGGTTCCCTGGGCTAGGAACCCTGAGCTGGCTCAGTTGACAGTGAGGTAAACGACTTGGTGAGATCATGCAGACTGCTGGGCAGAACAGCGGCCATCCTCACATCTGCCGGGGCACCATGTCCCTGTACCCCAGGCAGCTGGAGGGTTTACTTAAGGAAAGTCAGGCTGAAGCTTCCTTGCTAACGTTAGGAGGGAAATATGGAAGAAGGGGCTCCAGTATCATCAGTGGTTATTAACAAGGAGAAAATTCCTGTAATTTGTGTCTTCCTCTGTGTGCTCATAGCTCAGGGTATACCCAGCCTAAAAGAAGTGCAGCAAGCAGAGTGGACCAGTGTCTCGAAATGCATCAGGAGAGCCGGAAAGGTCACTAAGTACCTGGGAAGTGAAGTATGTGACCCGTGAAAGCTTTCGGGTTACAGATGCGTGTCCATGGGAAAGGCAGGATTCAATTTACCCAACTATGAAAACGTGTGCGTGTGGTGAGGCGCCCCTGCATCTGTGTTCGACGCGGCCAGCGGTAGCCGGACAAACAGCCCTGTGAGTGGGAAACTAGGGCAATGGCTGCAGAAATGACTGGTCTAAATTTAGCGGGAGGCCCAGGAATGAGATCTCGGGTTTCTGGTATCCAGACCTTGGAACGTGGTTTCTGAGGGTTTAATAGGCTCGGAGAGGTGGTCACTGACTGCCAGCATACTCACGTCTGCATAGATGTTGGTGCCAAACACAGGAGCCCAGTAGGACGGCTCGTCTTTGCAGTACGCCGGACAACGAACTCTGGAAAACAAGAAGCGTTTGTGTGATGGTCGTGGTCAGCGGGAAACAGAACTTCTTGAGAAGCAGCTGGCCCTCTTTCTCTGAATTTCAAGATGCAAGTTCCTGGATGGAAGGAAACTATCATACTGTTTATTCTTAAAAAAATCAAAAACAAAACAAAACCAAAGTCCTGGCCGGGTGGGTCCATTGATTGGAGCATCATCCTATATACCAAAAGGTTGTGAGGTTGTGGGTGCAACCCCTGGTCAGAATGCATACCTAGGTTTTAGGGGTGTACAAGAGGCAACCCATTGATGTTTCTCTCTCTCTCTCTCTCTCTCTCTCTCTCTCTCTCTCTCTCTCTCTCGTCAATAAACATATCCTCAGATGAGGATTAAAAAGAAGAAAAAGAAAAATATATACTCCTCCCCCTCTAGCAGTGATAAAGATAATGTTTCCTCTTCTTGAATGGTTCATACAGAATTAAAAAAAAAAAAAACATACAAAAAGACACTCACTAACAGCAAGGTGAGAGGGAATAAATATCTCAGGGAGGTGAGTGTGGGACGGTGAAAGGTGGTCCCTCCCATTCTTGGGCGTTGGCCAGTTCAGACTGTGGGCACATTACGGAGATTATAATCAATAGGCTTTTTAAAGGTCACTTCCCTGTGTGGGGGAGGAAAGGGCGGAGGGCCCTCACCTCAGTGAGTCACAGACTATTCCAGGGAGGGGGCGCCGATAACCTGAGGCGGAAAGGCGTTGGGTCACCGCTCTGTCAGCCACCACATCCCTGCCCTCGGCACAGGGGATGGGGAGCTGCCTGGAAGTGGAGATGGGTGGGCCCGG